>JAGFNQ010005705.1:0-79367 GCA_024364735.1 Boesenbergia rotunda
AAAAAAGAGAACAAACACTCTAATTAGTTATTCTATTAAATGCATATGTCCAATAAAAAATGATCCATGAAGATATGTATCAACAAACAACAAAAATAACAAACTAACAAACAAACAAACAAAAAAGATATGCATGTATCAGCACTTGCAATTATAAGGAAACTGCTAGCTTGGCTTATCTAGACATTTACAGTCTTGCAACCACTTTTCAAGGAAAATACTCAGACGACCATATTAAATATCTGACACATGTTCTTGATTGATTGTTTGTGATTCAGAATCATATTCTAAATCACAAACTGTGTCTGTTTAGGCAAATAAAAAAATATATTGAAGAATTGCATCCAATCAGGGATGTTAGGCAGAACTGTTGAAGCTCCAAAATATATTGAAAAAAAAATGTATTGAAGGAATTTCTATTGGATGAATGTGTTTATATTTATGTTAATTTCATACGATCATACAATTAGTCATGCCAAATTCAGTCTGTCCACTACTATTTCGAGTAATATGATATTTGAGTTGAATCGTATCTAGTAGTAAATGCAGCTTGCTGAAAAGTTTAATTCCTAGTGATGAGTTCAGTGATCTGTAGTGGTGATTAGTTTATCCTCCTTAAATGAGAACACTTGAAAGGCTAGGCTGCAAATTCAAGTAGAGATGCAAGAAAGCAACTAAATATCAAGTTTCTGCAGGTTTTAGACCACAACATTAAAAGGAATTTGGCCAAACTAGTACGACTCTTTGTTCAACGAATCTACTTGAACATCTAAGTAACTTTCATGTCCACTAAACTAATTGTTCTCCAACGTATAATAAATAATCTCAGGTTACAACATCTCTAAAAAAAATATTGTTGATGTATATTGTTTGATTCAGGGGAATATCACCCGAAAGCTTAGTAACTAACATTTACCATGAAAAGTTTAAACCTTAGTAACTAACATTTACATACCTATTATCAAATATAATCCTGTATACAATTAGCTATCGCGGAGCGCACTTCATCAATTTCATCTTGGGAGTACTCTGCTTTTGCAAACTATGAACAAAAATACATTATATGATTGTACAGAATAAAACATAACAACTTGAAAAAATTTATAACTAGATAACTTTAAATATTTGAGATAATAAAGAAATTATTACTATCGTTCAGAATGCATCCCCCTCGATTGATGTAACTTCTTCAGTAATTTGCTTCATAAATCTCATCACATAATATCCACATTGTTTGGCATCCGGTTGCCTAGGAACCTAAGGCAAAGATAATTCATATTTTTAATGCTTAAAATACCAATATTATACACAATAAAAATTTTTGATTTAAATAGAAGTACAAATACCTTAATCACTTCCCATTGTACTTGTTTTCTTCCTTTTCTTCCTTGGAATGAATTAAACAATTTTATTGCCCTTCAATTATACATTAGGTACAGTAGTTGATAAACTATTGTTTTAAGACTAATTTAGATGCATACTAACAAAAAACATATATAAACTCACATTTCCACAACATATTTCCAATCGTTATCACGAATGCGAGGACCTTGGGAATCCAATAAGTAAACAATCTCCTTATGAGGATTAATGAGAGTGAGAGTCCAATGGAAATTACACAGAAGTACACAAAATTAGTGCATTCTCAATTCAAATAAAAATGGCAATTGAAAAAATATATTCAGGAAGTCCATTACCTGTTACAACTTGGCACCAAAACCAACTGATTAAGTGATGCACCACCTAGCCTTTCAGCTAAAATACTTGCCCTTTGGTTCAACCGCTCAGTTTTAACTAATTTGTCCACTGTGATTTTTTTAAAGCATGGGATGCTATGCGGATTTACAAACCTTAATTTCTCAATCTTGTTTTCTTTCACCAAGTTTTTATAAAGATGCCTACCATATGAATTACAAGCAAATCAGTAAGTGCTTCTATAGTAAATTAATAAAAGAACAAAGAAAGTTGAAGGTAAATCAACAACTTATAATATGTAAATAACCACACAATTTCCAGAAATTGGCTCCAAGTGATACAATGTAGTGATGTCCTCAATATGCAAATTCAGTTCATAATCATCTTGAAATATCTCATGATCTAAAACAATTGACAAGTTCTTTCCATTATCAATAGCATGCTTAGCATAACAATATAACATGTGCAACGATTTTGGCACACGTGATGAAACTTTCTGGTTTTTCTCTGCACGGGTAGGTTTCTTCATTTGACGCTTCTAAAGATTGTAATTATAAGCTTGTTAGATGGCGCAATACTAAATAATTTAACGAATATTTACATTGAAATATTAGCTTAGATGTACCTCGGGTTGTAGCTTTATCAAGTGGATTGGCCAAGCTACATGTGTTCCAATAGCATCACCAACTGTTTCACATTCATCAGGAATCGGAAAGGGCAAACGTGCTGATTTTTGCATTGCCACATCAATGGACACTCGCATACAATCCTTAGGCATTGGAAGGCCATGGATTAATTGATTACCTCCTTCAAGCTCAACAACAGTTCCATGTGCAGCAATTTCATTGCTCGAATCCAATGTCAAAATAACAGGTTTACCCTAAACAAAAAATAGTCACGTCATTGGATAGTACTAACTCTATATTTCAGTAATATTTATAACCACAATGACTTATATACCTGTAGAGCAACTACTTTTTCCACAATCTGCAGTTCAACATCATCGACCTCTTCACAAATTGGTTCGACCTCTTGACAAACAGGTTTGACCTCATCAGAAACAGGTTCGGCATCTTTACACATAGTGGAGACCACTTTAGGGGCGACCTCTTGATAAAGAGGGGAAGTCTTGCTGGTTTTCTTTTCATTGTCAATTTTAGGAGCGCACTTGACCGAGCAACTTCCTTTGTCATCAATTTCACTGCCCGATGCACCTTGTTTTAAGACAATTGATTCCAGATGTTTAATGCGTGCATCTTGGTCTTGAATTAATTGTTTCGCCTCCATCAACTCTCTATATTGCATACTCATTAGCTCTCTAGCAACTTTATTGGTCTTCCATCTTTTATCAACATTAAAGAATAATGTTGGAGTTATATGCCCTCCAACATCCCTCACACGTCCTCCATGTTCTTCTGTATTCAGTGCTTTGGTAAGAATATCTGATGTTGGGCCTACTATTTCTAGTTTACCCTCATGCTTTTGTTGAATGTATTCATCCTGTCATCCAAATGAAAACAATAATATACTTTGAAGCACTTAATTGAAATACAATAATTGAGTTTTATGTATAATATCTCACAATCTTGTCGACTGTTTGATTCAACTCTTCACCATCGAATTTTCCTTCTTTGTTAACCCTTCCTTTCTTCCAGATAATAGCACGATTGATTTCTTCATCTTCACATAAGTCATTTGCCTAAGAATAAGAACAAAAGAAAGATTTATGGCAAAATAGAATGGTTATCAAAACTGTTGAAGAGTAAGAAATAACACAAACCATGAAAGAAATATTTTTTTCTATTGAACATACAGGCAATAGATCATGTACAGAAAGAGTCACACGAAAAGAGCTTTCAGTCACAAAATAGGTTCAGTACATCTACTTTCATTGCTAGAACAGTTTAATGATTACTTTTCAATTTGGAAGAAACCACCGATTGTCCTAAAAAAAGTCACAATCATAATATCGTCTTATTGATTGCAAAATACTTATTGTTAGGATTACTAAAGCTCTCAATTCTTTACAACCTCAAGACTGGTTTCAGTTACGTAGGACTTCCCCTCATCCATGATTGAACTAGACTATAAACATGCAAATGCATCAACATTATCGAACAGTGAATAATACTTACTATTTCTTCTACAAATCGTGTATATCCTTTACGAGATAGGTGATGAGGGTAAATGTTCTTCTTTCATTTCTCCTTCTGGATAGCACTTAGATTCTAGTCAAGTGAAACATTCGATATAGTCAAATTTACTAAATCATTAATTACCTTATTGTCTACTTATTTCTGAAAGAACAAAAAAATAAACTTACAATGAAGTCGACGGATATGCGCGTAAGGACAAAAGCCATCCAATCTTCTTTTGAAATCCCATTACCACTAGGCGGTTCATTCAATTCATCGGGCTTGTCTAGCTTGTTCGAAATGAATGTTTGAGTGAGATGCGATTTGTACTGACGCCATTTATTACTGGCTGAACTCAAACAACCCTTCTTCCAAGTTGGGGGAACTTCGTATGTCAACTATAAAACACAAAGTTGGAAATGCAGTAAAAAAATTCACCTAAGATAACAAAATGAATACTAACACTTGACCAAACCTACTCACGTACTTTAACAGATTCCCATATTAATTCTTTAATTTCATTTGGTACTAGCCTCCAAGTCTTGTATGTAATCTTCACCTTCTCTCTTGCAAGCAAACCGATGTAACTCTGCATCTCACTCGCAGCCTTCCCTACTGGTAGTCCAAGTTTAGTAAATCTCACCGGCTTTCTAATTCCTTGCACTCTATGTCTAGCAAGTTTATCTAGACTTGTACGTCCTCTAGATATTCTTGTTGTTACTGTTTCTGTAGAGTCCACCATTTGCTCAGTGGACGTAGAGATGATTTTTCCTTTTCCCTTATCTGTCATTGAAGCCTATCATTAGCAATATAGATTTAGAACAATTGCAATGAGAGCTTCTCTAATATCTAATGAAAATATATAACTTACCTGATTGCTGGTGGTTGCAGCTACGATTTTGTGTTTGTTCTTCGCCGTCATTGAATCCTATTTATCATTAGCAATTGAAATTTACAACAATAGAATTTTAGGCCTACAACAAAGTAAAAGCACGGATACTCAGATATTATCTTGTAATCTTAACAAATCAACATGGGCCAGTAGTTTGTCAATGACCAATTTTAAAAAAAAAATTGGGGCACAATTGTCTTTGCTGAAAGTGTTTTAGTAGAAAGTGAGGTTTTAAGTACTCTTCACTTGTGCATGATAGGCAATAAATCAAATACCTAACATAAAGGGCTCTGTTATCAGTTTCAGTGGATACAACTGAGAAAACAACATTTGGCAATGTTAAAAGAAAGTCTAAACATTTCAGCATCTAACACATCTGCAAAGATTATAAAAAAGTCAAACCTGTGAAGATTAACCTAAATCTAGTTTCCGTGATTGAGTTGATACTACCATTATTTGACGGCCTCCCTAATTCAACCAGGAGCAAAAGCAGAGACCTACCGAAATGAGGAATTGTGTCCTAGTGGAACTCCCAAAAGTGAAGTTGAAGCTTTCGCACCACCCAAAGACCTTAGTAACTCTCCCTATGAAAAAGGAGGGGATTCTTTTAGTTCAGAAATTTAGAAAAGCTAAAGGCTCATTGCACTCAATACCAATCAATTTTACAGAAAGAATTAAACTAGATTAGTCTCTTCAACTTTTGTAGACAAAATACCGATATAATGAGAGAAAAAGGGAACAGAAGCCATCATCAGTGAGCAAGAATCTTAGCAGCTAACCCAGAGCAACATGAGCAAGAACTATATAGTAGTGACGCCAACAGAAAAATGAATAGAAAACTTGAACATACTTGAATAGGATTTCTTACAGGTAACCAGCGATTTAAAAGCTAGTAATCAAAACCAAATAAAATCTGAACAAGATATATAACATCATTGTCTACAAATACGTCTTCAAAAGCAAATTATTTTTTGGTTAAACATTGTCGACCCAAATCCCTTCACAATCTTCACGAATGCATGATGGTTCCTTTTCATCAACTCCGTCAACATCCATTGATGGTAACCCTCTGGTAAGAGATTGATAGTGGATTGCAATGTCTTCTAATTCATCCTCTCTTGCATATTCAAATGACTCTCTAGTAGGAGTTGCAAGTACAATACTCCAAACAGGATCTTCCGGATCTTGAATGTAAAATACTTGCTTTGCTTAACTTCCCAAGATAAAAGAATCTGATTTGAATCCAATTCTTTTTAAGTTTACCAATGTGAAACCAAGATCATCCACTTTAATACCATTATTATTCTCGACCCAAATACATTTAAACATTGGAATTTGAAATTTGTGATAATCGAGTGACCATATTTCTTCAATGACTCCATAAAAAACCATGTCTGACACAATTGGATTTTTATCCTTTGCACTAGAGACTTGCATTGTCTTTGCAACTAAACTGACTCCAGAGTTTTGAGTAATGCGAACATCATCACGCTGTTTTGTAGTGTAAATAACCTCATCAATCAAATAACTAGAATACTTTAACAATTTCATGCTTGGTCCGCGCGCTAACCACTTCAATCTTTCAGATATTTGACAGGTAGAATGCTCAACCTCCTGTTCAACCAATATTTATAAATATAATAAAATTTAAATTTTATTATACTGATACCTAGATTGTATATATATGATAATAGATAGTATGTTTGGAATGTACCTTATCATGCAACCATTTAATAAATGTTCGGTTATGCTCATCTTGTAACCACCTTTTAGACCTAGCTTTATGAGGAAATTTTGTGGGACCGGTGCCGTCGATAGAGTGGGGGGTGAATATCGACCGTGAAAATCTTCGCGAGAACTTCGTTCGTAAAACTACTCAGATTGTTAGTGCAGCGGAAAATAAAAACAAAATGAACACAGGTACACAGCGGATTTTTACTTGGTTCCCGACCCCCCAGGGTCAGTACATCCAAGGCCTATGCACGGGAACGCCCGTCCACTATTGGTCTCCTTTTCGGACTTTCCGGAGGCAGAGAAACCCGACTTACAGTGCAATATTACAATCAAAATATAATGAAAAATAATTGCAGTATAATTAAAGCAAACCGAATAGAACAAGTTTGAAACTCGGCCGATCTGGACCTCCGAAGTGTCGCGCACTTCCTCCTGGAGCCTCCCGGTCGTAGAGCCTCGTTTCTAGCGCGTTGCAGCCGGTTAGAATGCTTGGAATGGTTCTTGGAAGTCATGTCTGAAGCAGAGGGGTCGAAGCCCTTTATATAGGCCTCCTGGGGGCGCCCTGGACGCTGGGGGCGCCCCGGAAGACTCGGTCAAACTTTATCCCTGCGTCTACCTCGCCGCAGCTGATAACAGCTTTGACCAGGGCACCCCGGATCTTCCGGGCACCCATCTTGAACCCAGTCAGCGCTTATCCACTGCTTCGGACTCGCAGCAACGAAACCGTGTTGACCCGGGCGCCCCGGATGCTCCGGGCGCCCCGGATGCTCTGGGCGCCCCGGACGCTCCGGGCGCCTCGGTTGACACTTATTTTGACTGCATCACGAAACTGCCCTTCTTAGTTCTGTCTGGGGGCGCCCCCACTGTTGGGGGCGCCCTAGCTGCATGGGGGCGCCCTGCTTAAAGCCTGCAAGAGCACTTTTTGCCTGGTTTACCTGCTTTGTCTCCGGTTCTTGATACCTGCAAGATACACAAACACAAAGCATAGATACATATGATGTTAGCCTTAAGGACTTGGTTCGGACTTCGGATTTGCCCGAAACCCTAGGTCGAACCGGCACGAGTTCCTATCCCCGAGAACTCGCGCCCTTCACCTACTCCTTTCAGGAGACGGTTGCCACCCGGTCCTTCGGGTGGACTTTTGCTTAGCTTCCGATACTTCCAGACCTCGAGACGCCCAAACCCTTACCCGTCTCTACTCCTGTCCTTAGTCATCGCTCAGCTAAGTTGCTCAGTCCCTTAGACCAAGACTTCATTCCCTAGCAGTCCTTCGCCAGGTGCCTAGCAGCCCTTCGCTAGGTCTTCTATGCCTAGCACCACTTCGCTAGGTCTTCTATGCCTAGCATCCCTTCGCTAGGTGCCTAGCAGCCCTTCGCTAGGTCTTAGGGTTTCGATACCTATCAGCCCTTCGCTAGGTGCCTAGCAGCCCTTCGCTAGGTCTTAGGGTTACGATACCTAGCAGCCCTTCGCTAGGTGCCTAACAGCCCTTCGTTAGGTCTTAGGGTTTCAATACCTAGGTTAACTAGGACATTTCTTCAAGTTGGGTTACTTCTCCTTTGCTCCCCTTTATCTGTTCAATATATCACTGACTTAAGTGTATTGTCAAACATTAAAACACTTAAAGAAGAACATCATTGATGCAACTTGCACCAACAATCTCCCCCTTTTTGATGTTTGACAATAACTTAAGTTAGATTGGTTGAAGGGGCTAACTATCCTTGGGATCAACCAAAAAATGACCTTAGTTTTGAAAATATATTTTTGATCCTGGAAAAAAAAATTCCTAACTTAAGCACACCTCTCCCCCTTTGTCATACATAAAAAAAAACCAAAAAATACTTGCACCAACAATGAAAACCTTTGGTTCTTTTTGAAAATACTACTAAATTTTTGAAAGCATAGCATAAAACTAATACTTGAGTATTTTGAACTCATAAGACATAGACAATATTTTTGAGAAAATACCAGATTTTTGAAGGTACAAATATTTTGAAAAAATGATCTTTGGAGCATGCAAGTACTTTTGAGAGAATAGATTGAGCAGTTTTGAAAGATATTTTGAAAAATGTAAGTTTTTCTGAAAAATATTATACATATTTTGCCAGTACTAACTATATTTTGAAAAAGATGAGACTTTGAAAAATTTTGAAAAGTATTATGCATTTTGAAAATATACTATTTTACTTGACTTGGTTTCTTTTCCAGTCTGACACAATCGTAGGAAACCTTGTTGACTACAAGGACATTTTCCTAAGTGTCCTGGAAATTTTTGAATCTCAAGTAAATATAAAAATAATTTCATAATTCACATAACTTAAAAAATAGGATGTAAGTATATTTTGAAAAATGTATAAATTTTTAAAGTCATAATACTTGATTTGGTTTATCTTTCAGTCTGACACAATCATAGGAAACCTTGTTGACTACAAGGACATTTTCCTAAGTGTCCTGGAAGATTTTCCAAACTCAAGATATTATTTCAAATTGATAAAAAAAACCAGATGACTTTTTGAAAATAATAGTATTTTTTTTTAAATTGATACTATTATGAAAGAATACTTATGTTTTCAACAGGATTTGAAAATACCGCGCATGAAAACATTTGAAATATTCAATAATTCTTTTAATTTGATCTCCCCCTAAACTTGACCTAGTCCTGGGAAGCTTGTTGACCACAAGTACTCTTCCTCTAAGTCTTAAGGGTTGATTCAAATTAAAGAAATTATCTAATAATTTCAAAACAATTAATTAAACAAAATTGTTTCAGAAGTTTGATTTATACTCCCCCTAAAGTTGACACATCCTAGGAGTCCTTGTAGATTATGAAGTGGACCTTCCTCTGTGTCTTTAGGGTTTATCAAAATCAAACAAGACAGATAAATTTTACAACATAAACCTTTTTCGAAAAACACAAGTGATAACGAGTTAAAGCTCAGTTTTTGAAAGGTATTTTCAAATAATAGTAATTTTTACAGTGTAGTTTTCGAAAGCCAAAAAAAATGAAAATCACTCCCCCTACTAGTTTGACTCTATCTAAGTGCCTTAAGGAACTTTAGTGTTGTCCTAAGAGGCTTGTGTCTAATTGCGTGAGTCAAACAATTTTTTGAAAAGATATAATTTTTGAGAAACGTATAATATGTATATTCAATCAGACAAGCATGAATTCCATAAAAACATTATTATGTTGAAACACTATTTTGAAAATATATTTTTAGAAAAATATTCTAATGATTTTGAAACACAATTTTGAAAAATATTTTTCAATTTATTAGTCCTTAACATCTCACCCATTTTAGATGTATCAATACAACAAGCATGATTGCCTTATAAGTGTATTGTGAGATGCTTGAATCATTTTTCTTTAATTTATTTTAATTCTAAGATTTAATTGAAGCTTGTGTTAGATTTGAATTTGACAAGAAGTAACTTGAATTTGAATTTCAAAAATCGGCTTCCAGGTCTTGGCGAGGCACTAGGTCTTCTTTGGCCGTAGCCTTATTGGATCATCAACCCTTTCCTTGATAAAGCCTTTTAATGAAATTTCATTTTCAAAATTACTTGTTGAAAAATTCTGGTTTAACTAGTTTGGGTCTTGGATCGGTAGCTTCGGCTAGTTTCACCAGTCTAAAGAGACCAAGTATACTTGATCTTATTAGAATTGGCTTCCCTAACATACTATCATCTCACCGCCACCCAATACCAGGTTGATCAAGTTTCAATTATTCTTTTTCCTATAGCCGTTCTAATATATGCATAAAATTGTAAATATGAATGACATGTCATATATTTAAAAGAAGTAGCAAATGCATGGCTTGACAATTATGCATGAGTCAAGCAATTCCAAATATTCTATTTAAGTTTCTAAGAATGTATCAAATTCCCGATTTGATACATGTCGAATGAACCCGTGAATATGTCAACCCACTTGGACATATTTAATGATATTAATTTTAATTGTTATAGTTTGGGTAAAATTTTATTTTAGTTTGAGTTTAAGTCATTTAAGATTTTAGTTGAGTTTAGGTTAATTAAGAATTGATTGGATTAGAAAATCAATTAAGAATAAGTGAATTTAAGTTTCAATTAATTTGGATTAAATTAAATTTGAATATAATTTAATTTAAGTTTGAATTTGAATTTAATTTAAATTTAAATTTGAATTTAATTTAAATTTGAATTTTGAATTTAATTTAAATTTGAATTTTAATTTAAATTAAATTTGAGTTTCGAATTTAATTTAATTTGAATTTAATTGAGATTTAATTTGAATTTAATTGAGATTTAATTTGAATTTAATTAAGATTTAATTTGAATTTAATTAAGATTGAATTTGAATTTAATTAAGATTTAATTTGAATTTAATTAAGATTTAATTTGAATTTAATTAAGATTTAATTAATAATAGTGGGTTCAAATTCATCATTTTCATTATTTCGAAAATGTCTTTTTCATTTTTGTCTTTCTTTTCAAGTTTTTCTAATAATTTTGATTTATTTGAATTTTTGTAATTTTTATTAACTATGGCCTTTATCTTAGATAGTTCTATGTCCTCCTCAAGATTAGATCTTTCAATATCCTTACAGTAGGTGGAGTAAAATGGGCCACTAGTTAAAGTTTTATAATAATATTCAATATTATCTATAATTAAGTTATCATTTAGGAGGATTTTATCTTTATTATCCTTAAGAATATCTTCAACAAAATCTTCTTTATCCTCAAGATTTTCAATAATTTCAGGGTCATCTTTAGAATTATCTTTAAGGTTTTCAAATTTGAATTCAGAATTATCCTTAGGATTTTCAACTTTGAACTCCGAATTATCCTTAGGATTTTCAAATTTGAATTCCGAATTATCCTTAGGATTAATTTTTTCTGGATTAAAATTATCAGAACTAATTTTATCAGAAAAATTATCAGAGTTAATTTTTTCAGAATTAAAGTTATCATCATTAATTTTATCAGAAAAATTACCAGAATTAATTTTATCAGATAAATTATCAGAGTTAATTTTATCAGAAAAATTATCAGAGTTAATTTTATTAATTTCTGAATTGATATTCTGAATTAAACAATTAATTTCTGATATTTTGGTCATATTCACGTTTTGTAATTTAACATGCAAAGAGTTAATTTTACTATGCAGTAAATCTACTTTATCAGAAAAATTAACTATTTTATCACATGGCAGTGCAGGAACTTGTAAAATTTTTGGAACATAAATTTTTCGTACCTTTGCCTGACATTTGTTTTTGTAGTGTCCGAATTTTTCGCACTTGAAGCATCTGATATGGCTTTTATCTCTCCGGACTCCTGGCGCTGGTGCCCCCTTTGCCGCCGGTGATGAACGATTTTTACAAGTAGGGCACTGATTTTTATAGTGCCCTCTCTCCCTGCATGTGAAACAACTAATATGCAATTTAAAATTAGACATTAAAAAAATGTACCTGATTCACCCCTGGGCTCCCACTCAACTCCTGGCATCGTTGCTCCGTCGGCGGTTAGTCCGGTGAAGAGCCGCTCGGCTCTGATACCACTTGTGGGACCGGTGCCGTCGATAGGGGGGGTGAATATCGACCGTGAAAATCTTTGAGAGAACTTCGTTCGTAAAACTACTCAGATTGTTAGTGCAACAGAAAATAAAAAGAAAATGAACACAGGTACACAACGGATTTTTACTTGATTCCCGACCCCCCAGGGTCAGTACATCCAAGGCCTATGCACGGGAACGCCCGTCCACTATTGGTCTCCTTTCCGGACTTTCCGGAGATGGAGAAACCCGACTTACAGTGCAATATTACAATCAAAATATAATGAAAAATAATTGCAGTATAATTAAAGCAAACCGAATAGAACAAGTTTGAAACTCGGCCGATCTGGACCTCCGAAGTGCCGCGCACTTCCTCCTGGAGCCTCCCAGTCGTAGAGCCTCGTTTCTAGTGCGTTGCAGTCGGTCAGAATGCTTGGAATGGTTCTTGGAAGTCGTGTTTGAAGCAGAGGGGTCGAAGCCCTTTATATAGGCCTCCTAGGGGCGCCCTGGACGCTGGGGGCGCCCCGGAAGACTCGGTCAAACTTTATCCCTGCGTCTACCTCGCCGCAGCTGATAACAGCTTTGACCAGGGTGCCCCGGATCTTCTGGGTGCCCATCTTGAACCCAGTCAGCGCTTATCCACTGCTTCGGACTCGCAGCAACGAAACAGTGTTGACCCGGGTGCCCCGGATGCTCCGGGCGCCCCGGACGCTCCGGGCGCCCCGGCTGACACTTATTTTGACTGCATCACGAAACTGCCCTTCTTAGTTCTGTCTGGGGGCGCCCCCACTGTTGGGGGCGCCCTGGCTGCATGGGGGCACCCCCAATGATGGGGGCGCCCTGCTTAAAGCCTGCAAGAGCACTTTTTGCCTGGTTTACCTGCTTTGTCTCCGGTTCTTGATACCTGCAAGATACACAAACACAAAACATAGATACATATGATGTTAGCCTTAAGGACTTGGTTCGAACTTCAGATTTGCACGAAACCCTAGGTCGAATCGGCACGAGTTCCTATCCCCGAGAACTCACGCCCTTCACCTACTCCTTTCAGGAGACGGTTGCCACCCGGTCCTTCGGGTGGACTTTTGCTTAGCTTCCTATACTTCCGGACCTCGAGAGGCCCAAACCCTGACCCGTCTCTACTCCTGTCCTTAGTCATCACTCAGCTAAGTTGCTCAGTCCCTTGGACCAAGACTTCATTCCGTAGCAGTCCTTCGCCAGGTGCCTAGCAGCCCTTCGCTAGGTCTTCTATGCCTAGCAGCCCTTCGCTAGGTCTTCTATGCCTAGCAGCCCTTCGCTAGGTCTTAGGGTTTCGATACCTAGCAGCCCTTCGCTAGGTGCCTAGCAGCCCTTCGCTAGGTCTTAGGGTTACGATACCTAGAAGCCCTTCGCTAGGTGCCTAACAGCCCTTCGTTAGGTCTTAGGGTTTCAATACCTAGGTTAACTAGGACATTTCTTCAAGTTGGGTTACTTCTCCTTTGCTCCCCTTTGTCTGTTCAATATATCACTGACTTAAGTGTATTGTCAAACATTAAAACACTTAAAGAAGAACATCATTGATGCAACTTGCACCAACAAATTTTGCTCTCAACTCCACCATGTGTACCCTAATGGATTGATTTCAAATAAATAAATCAATACAATATTATATTCAAGTATAATGAAAGTACTGATAAGTTAGTTTTCTTACTCGATATAAGGATCAATCTCATCATCATTCGCCAATACGTAACGATGTGCTTGCTGCAATTCATCATGCCTAGCGGAGTGCACTACTGCTCCTGATAAAGGCTTAGTACGTTCTCTTATACATTGCCTTGATGGTATCCCAATTGTGTGGACATTAGATAGATACTCTGAGCAAAATTCCATAGCCTCTTCAGCAATATAACATTCAGCTATGCACCCTTCCGGTCGATTGCGATTGTGTACGTACCCTTTCAAAATCTTCATGTATCTTTCGAATGGGTACATATGTCTATACCAAATGGGTCCACACAATTTGACCTCTCGCACAAGATGAACAGTTAAATGTATCATTATATCAAAAAATGAAGGGGGGAAATACTTTTCAAGCAAACACAATATCATCACAATCTCTCTTTGTAAGTTATCCAACTTTAAAACGTCTATTACTTTGTTGTATAGCATATTGAAGAAGAAACACAATCGAGTGATAGTATCTCTGACATGTTTTGGCAAGACACCACGAATGGCTACGAGAAGTAATTGTTGCATTAAAGTGTGATAGTCATGTGACTTAAGACCAACAAGTTTCAAATCCGTCATCGAGACAAGGTTTTTAACATTAGATGAGTAACCTTCAGGGACCTTGATTCCCGCTAAAGATTTGCAAATACTCCTTTTCTCATCTTTACTTAGAGTGTAACAAGCAGCAGGCAAAAATGTTCTTTTCTCCCCAACCCTTGGTGCCAATTCAGTCCTTATATTCATTTCTAGAAGGTCTAATCTTGCCGCGACTCCATCCTTTGTTTTTCCTGGAATGTCAAGTAAAGTACCGATGAGACTTTCACAAACATTTTTTTCAATGTGCATTACATCAAGAACATGTCGAACATGTAGGTCCTTCCAATATTCAAGTTCAAAGAATATTGATTTCTTTTCCCAACATATTTCACCATCATTCTTCTTTGATTGTAGCTTTCCACCTATTTTTTCCAATTGAAAATTAATTCTTTCGACTCTTTCCAAAACTTCATGGCCACTCAATGGATTTGGTGGTGGGTTAAACTCTTGCTTCCCATTAAATGTCTTCTTTTGTCTTCTATAAGGATGACTTAAAGGTAGAAACTTTCTATGACCTGTATATGACATTTTCCTACTGTGCTTCAACCTTTTTGCAGAAGTTTTTTCTGCACAAATAGGACATGCATAATATCCCTTCACAACACAGCCAGACATATTCCCATATGCAGGAAAATCATTGATTGTCCACAGTAGAACAGCTTTAAGAGAGAAACTTTCTTCTCGATATGCATCATATGCTTCAACACCTTCATCCCATAAGCATTTTAAGTCGTCAATCAATGGTGCTAAGTAAACATCAATATCATTTCCAGGTTGTCTAGGACCAGATATCAACAAGGTGAGCATAACAAATTTTCTCTTCATACACAGCCATGGTGGAAGATTGTATGTGATCATTAAAACTGGCCAACAACTATATGCAGAACTCATCAAACTATGGGGATTGATCCCGTCTGCCAATATAGTCAATCTCAGATTTCTTGGCTCGGCAGAAAAATCTGGCCACATGCGATCAATTAATTTCCAAGAAGGCGATGATACTGGATGACGTAAATATCCATCACGAAGTCTTTTATCGGCATGCCAAGTCAACTCCTTGGATATTGCCTTATTCTTAAACATTCTTTGAAATCTTGGAATAGATGGGAAATACCATAGGATCTTTACAGGAACTCCTTCTTTTACCTTGGATTTGTTGCTTAACTTCCACCTTGATGTCCCGCAAGTAGGGCAGTTGGCAAAGTCTTCGTACTTCTTTCGATATAAGATACAATCATTAGGGCAAGCATGAATTTTCACATAATTCATCCCTAATGCACATAAGCTTTTCTTTGCGTCATACAGAGATAATGGCAATTCGTTGTCAGTTGGAAGCATTTCTCCAAACAAAATAAGTAGATCGGTGAAACTTATATCACTCCAACTATATTTTGCCTTCAAATTAAATAATTTCACAATGGCAGATAACTTTGTGAATTTGGTACATCCAGGATATAGGCATTTCTCGACATCTTCAAGTAACTTATTGAAATGGCTTGGATTCTGATCATAACTATCATAAACAGTCTGCACCATATCTATAGGCTCCTCACCAAAAGAATTGTCTTCATCTTGCCCTACTCGATCATTACCATTCATTGAGTTCTCTGTCATACTACTTTCCCCATGCCATATCCATGTATGATATGTCAAATCTATACCATTACTATACAAATGTGCCCTTATAATTTCAACATTTTTCTTCTTGATATTACCACATCTTGCACATGGGCAAGGTATTGCATTAGGATTGTTAGCGTTATCCAGTGCAAATTGCAAGAAAGACTCTACTCCAATACCATATTCACGTGATAATCTATCCTTTGACATCCATTCTTTGTCCATTCTTGTTACAAGTACTAATCAACTAGAAATGAGCCAACACCTACCTTCAAAATAAATACACATTATACAATAAAATCTTAACCCACCTAACAAGAAACATCACATATTCATAGCATGCAATATCTACTGTCAATATTTGAGCAAAAATAAGTAAATAAGGGAGAAAAAGGAAAAACCTTAAGCAATATTCATAGCATGCAATATTCACATATTCATAGCATGCAATATTCATAGCATGCAATATCTAATGTCAATATTTGTAACTACCTCAATCCATTCATTTCTATGCGTAAATTCACATAATATCAGTTTCGAGATGTAGTTTAAGCAAATTTAATTTAAAATAATATGCATTGTCAGATCTATTCTGAGGGAAATTATTTGAGGTTGACATATGGATTGCATCTTACTATTGAAGTACATCCAAAGCCTATATTAGTATAGTAACATTTAGATCCTTAAACATTTTCATTACATTAAATATAATTTCTTACAGAGTAATAAATAAAGTTACAAAATATATCTACAAACAAATTGTTAGTTTTTGTCTGAATAGCAAAGTCTTACACAACAAACCAAAGAGCATAAGATGTCATAAATCTACTTGTAAACTACTAATAGGGTTGGCAGAAAATTATGCAGTACTGGACAATGTTCTTAGTTTCAAACTCATCAACAGTTAGTGAATGAATGAAGTTATCAAGGAATTAGTTGGATCCTACATAGAAGAAATGATCAAAGCTCAACTAAACCTAGCTAATGCAATTTGGGAATCTAATAGAGCTCACGTACAAGTTTGGGAATCCAAAGGGAAACATCCAAGAATGAAGATCACAACCAAGCCTTACCTGAAAAACCACACACCAAGCTATCCTCTGCCCCTTTCTGTTTCGATCAGAAGAAACCCAGCCACATGCAAGAGCCCTAATTTCCAGAAATCCCTAGGAAGAGAACTAGGTTAGCTCCAACTCACGGTACCAAAAACAATCAATAGCGATCTCAACTCACTAGGAGGGCCGCTGGCAGTGGCACTCAGCCGGGAAGGAGCAATTCGCCTGTCGTAGCTAGCGATGAAGATGAGGTGTTAACGCAGGGTACTGCTTGCCTGGGCGTCAGTAGCTAGGGCACGCGATCGAGGAAGAAGAAAAGGTAAGTGAGGAGGCGTCGCCTCCTTGCTTGCGCGATGAAGAAGAAGAGAGCGAGAGGAGTCGGGGCTCACCTCGCGAGGGTGAAAGGAAGCGCCGCTCTCGGGGCTTCCTTGGACTCGGGCGATGAAGAAGGGGGAGAGGCGTCGACTCGTGGCTGCGAGGGGTTTGTGTGAGAGAAGCGGAAATGGTCGGGGGTTTGGGTGGTTGGCGGGCGAGGAAGAGAAAAGATTAGGGGTTTGTGCGACGAGAAAAAAGATGATTAAGGATCGAAAAATAAGAGAATGAGGATTCAATAGTTCGTTGTTTTTTTGCAGTTGGATATCCACCGTTGATTTTGTTTATTGCTTGAACAGCACAACAATACAACAACAACAGTTTAATATAATTGTTGTCTATTGTCATAATAGATAACAGTTTATCACATCAGTTGTTGTAAATCCCGCCTATAGACAACAGTTATTTTATAACTGTTGTCGTTGAGTATACATACGACAACATTTTGTTATTACTGTTGTCTTTTTACGTATACAGACCAACAACAACAACGGTTAATACTAAAACTGTTGTTAAATTGACATAAGACAACACTTTATCAAAAAACCGCTGTCGATTATGTGTTGTTGAATGCAAAAATTCTAGTAGTGAGAAATTGTTGTCGCCAAGATTGCACCAGTGAAATCTTATGATAGGCATGTTGAGGGGATGTGAATCAGATGTATGGCAGTATTATTGGTAGCATAGTCTTTAGTATAAGTGGGAGATTGTTAGGATATATACTATAAGCCTAGCTTTTGTATGAACATCTATTTTGGAATAAGAATCACAGTGGCCATGTGTTTACATTTTTATATTTGTTATATATATGCAGTTATCCATTCTTCACATTATAAATAACATGGTGTGTAGTGTCATACAGAAAATCATGTTATCGGTTCCTTGTAATGTATAAGTAGTAGTTCACAACCAAGATGAATTTAGACAAACCATTGGAACGGTTGTAGTGTAATTTGGTATTAGTAATCTTGACTATAGAATTACACTAGTACACTTTGTGTGTATTGAGCAGGACTATTTTGAGGTTGTTCAATTTATATTGACTATATAATCTAACAAGACCTTAGTTATTATGGATGTACATGCTCTTAATCCCAATATAATAACGGGCACATATACTTAGTATTTATTTCTTTAATTTACCAATGGGTGAGATTTATTCGCTAAGTCAATAAAGCCCGATAAATTGAAAAATAATATTATTTATATGATGTGTCGTTGATTATAGAAGGAAATTGTGTCCTAATTATTTAGGTTGATGATGCCCCCTTGAGGAGCTCATAAGGATTATCATGTAAACCCTGCAAGTGGACTTGGTCCGACATGATAATAAAGTTGAGAGGTACTACTCTTGGAGTTATATTTTAATTAATTGAATTGTTAGTAATTTAATTAATTAATAGACATACGATATCTTAAACACGGGGAGATAATGTACTCATAAGATGAAAGAGCCCATATTTTAATGTGGGGTCGGTGCGGTAGTTCAATAATAACCATTTAATGGATCGGGTTATTATTAACGGATTTAAGTTGGTTTTGTTGGTGCCCCGGTTAGTTTTGATGTGATCCACCAAGTTAGTTAGGTCCTGGTTGGTTTTAATCCCTCTGCTAAGTGTGCAGGAACTTAGGTACGGAGGAAGTCAAGCGTAAGACGCAGTGGACGAGAAGGATTGCGCGGGGAAGTGAGCCGACGGGCTCAGTGCAATCCGAGAGACACGGAAGCTACGGAAGAGTACACTGGTGGAGCGAGAAGGACGTGCGCGGTGTCCGAGGGACGAGAAGCCGGGAGGAAGGACGCTCGAGGGGCGAAAGACTGGAGTCGGGTTCGGGTGAGCCTAATTCCAGTTGGTCAGAAATCACCTAGAAGATCTACTTACGAAAAGCTTTTAATTAAAGCTTTTATATTTAAAAGCTTTACTATAAAAGCTTTTAAATTAAAGCTTTTTAAAAGCTATTACAAGCTGCTCACGTGGATTTACTTAAAGCTTTTATATTTAAAAGCTTTACTATAAAAGCTTTTAAATTAAAGCTTTTTAAAAGTTCTTACAAGTTGCTCACGTGGATTTACTTAGTCAAATCTTATCAAAGCCTTGAAGAAAGCAAGATGAAGCGTTGTTTAATCGGATTGAGATTTCCTTCTGCTCACGTGGATTTACTCAGTCAAATCTTATCAAAACCTTGAAGAAGCAAAATGAAGCGTTGCCATCCGAAGCATTCAAATGAGCCGATTAAAGATAAATGTTTCTCTTTTAATTAGAGTTCAAAATTTGGTTGAGATAATCTTAGATCTACGATCAAGATCCAACTCAATCTTGTATCAACGATCAAGATCATATCACTCAACCTATAAATAGGCTTAGAGATTTAGATTTAAATTTATGCAATTAATTGAGTTGTAAACTCTCTTTCTCTCTAAGCTTTCTCTGTGCTACAACTATAAAGGCTTCTCCGCCTTAAGGAGTTTTTGTTTGAGCATCAACTGCCTTGGAAGCAACGACTCTGTTGCAACCAAGTTTATTTCTTTTTAAAGATGAGTGATAGTGCTTATTTTTCATAAACCGTCTATTCACCCCCCTCTAGCCGGTCGACCCGATCCTACAAGTGGTATCAGAGCGGGTTCGCTTTTGAAGGACTAATCGCCTGAGAAAGCAACAAGACGATGGCCGGCGCGCACATTCATCCACCTAAATTCGAAGGGGATTTCACCGTCTGGAAGAAAAAAATGGAGGTATTTTTTCATACAGATTTTGATATTCTTTTATCAATAAAATATGGTTTTGCAGTTCCTAAAGATGCGAACGGGGATGAAAAAGAAGAAAGCTTGTGGAATAAGAAGGAGCAGTCGGAATCAGTTGCCAATGGTAAGGCCGAGTTCCACCTCCTAACAGTCTTGCCTACTCAAGAGGTAAACCGGATCGGCAACTACCACTCCGCAAAAGAATTGTGGGAGAAGTTCCTAGAACTTCATGAGGGTACCTCTGAAGCCAAATCAGCAAGAAAGGATCTCCTCCGGAACCAGCTGATAAACCTGCATATGAAGGAAGGAGAAACGGTGGCTGAACTTCATGCCAAAATAAAGGAGCTAATCTCCGAACTCACCCAACTCGGCGAATCGGTAAGTAATCGCGACTCCATTCGATACGCCCTCAACGCCTTCCCAAGGACCCAGGAGTGGAGCTCAATCGTCGACGCTTATTACATCTCCAAAGATTTAGAGGTAAGTACATTAGATGAAATGTTTTCCATTTTCGAATTACACGAATCTCGGTGGGCAGGATCTAGAAAGACGAAGAATCTGGCCCTAAACACAACGAGAACGGAGAAGGAGTCAGAATCCTCGACGGACGACGAGACAACGCAAATAGTAAGTTCGTTTAAAAGTTTTTTTAAAGCTAATAACTTTTCGAGAATACAGAAGAAAAGGCGGTCTCCGAAGAAACGAACTGTCTGATGCTACAACTGCAACGAGGAGGGACACCTAAAAGATCAGTGTCCCAAAATCAAAAACCAGCCAAAGAAAAAGAATGCATTGAAGGCCACCTGGGACGAGACCTCGTCGGAAGAATCAGAAGTTCAAGAGTACGCGGGACTTGCGCTGATGGCAAGTCAGCAAGAGGGGAGCAGTGTTGAAGGGGGAGCGACATCAGAAAGCGACAACGAAGAAGGAACCTCGCTTTTCGAAAGCGATCCGGTAAGTGAGGTTTGTTTTCTTCCTCATGATCAATTGTATGCTGGTGTTAAAGCCTTGCTCAAATCTAATTGCAGATTAGAAAAAGAAAATTCTAAATTAAAAAATGAAAATATTGATCTGAAAAATTTAGTTGAGAAATTAGAATGTGATATTGTCTGTTTGCGACACAAGAAAAATAGTTATCCTGAAAAGTTAAATTGGTATTTTAAAAACCATAAAGGCCAATTTAAAAAGGTGCCAAAGAATTACATTCCATCCAAATTTTTAGTTAATCCTGTCGATAGAAATCTATTTTGGATACCAAAATCAATTTTGAATTAGTTTTCTACTACTGCATAATTTTTCTTGCAAAATTAGAAATAGATTAACACATTTTATGATTAAGTTTCTTTTGAAAAGTAAACGTTTAACTTTAAAAATAGAAAATTAATTTATTCTGCAAGAACCGATTTTTTTTTGAGATCTACACATAGTCAATTAAACTTGGTAATTTTTTTTAATTTTTTATGAGATTTTTGAATTTTAAAAATATATCTTTGAATTTTTTATTCTGCCACTATATGATTTATTTTTGCATATACAAAATAGATTTTAATTTGGAAATTTTTGTAAAAAGCAATAATTTTACAAATTTCGGAGATATGCACTTAATCTATTCACGGCTCAAAAAAAAAATGTTTCACATTTTTCTAAGTTCTAATCATATTTTTTTCCTTTCCCTATTTTTTGTGCCCCATTTTTGCTGTGATCAAAGGGGGAGAGTAGCTTAAGTTTAGGGGGAGGTTGTGGTTATTGATTGCAATTTTTTTTTCTATGCTTAACTGCTTAATTTAGTTTTACTAAATTCCTTATTTTTTGGTTTAACCCTAATTGAACTTGGATTGATACACATCAAAAAGGGGGAGATTGTTGGTGCCCCGGTTAGTTTTGATGTGATCCACCAAGTTAGTTAGGTCCTGGTTGGTTTTAATCCCTCTGCTAAGTGTGCAGGAACTTAGGTACGGAGGAAGTCAAGCGTAAGACGCAGTGGACGAGAAGGATTGCGCGGGGAAGTGAGCCGACGGGCTCAGTGCAATCCGAGGGACGCGGAAGCTGCGGAAGAGTACACCGGTGGAGCGAGAAGGACGTGCGCGGTGTCCGAGGGACGAGAAGCCGGGAGGAAGGACGCTCGAGGGGAGAAAGGATGGAGTCGGGTTCGGGTGAGCCTAATTTCAGTTGGTCAGAAATCACCTAGAAGATCTACTTACGAAAAGCTTTTAATTAAAGCTTTTATATTTAAAAGCTTTACTATAAAAGCTTTTAAATTAAAGCTTTTTAAAAGCTATTACAAGCTGCTCACGTGGATTTACTTAAAGCTTTTATATTTAAAAGCTTTACTATAAAAGCTTTTAAATTAAAGCTTTTTAAAAGTTCTTACAAGCTGCTCACGTGGATTTACTTAGTCAAATCTTATCAAAGCCTTGAAGAAAGCAAGATGAAGCGCTGTTTTATCGGATTGAGATTTCCTTCTGCTCACGTGGATTTACTCAGTCAAATCTTATCAAAACCTTGAAGAAGCAAAATGAAGCGTTGCCATCCGAAGCATTCAAATGAGTCGATTAAAGATAAATGTTTCTCTTTTAATTAGAGTTCAAAATTTGGTTGAGATAATCTTAGATCTACGATCAAGATCCAACTCAATCTTGTATCAACGATCAAGATCATATCACTCAACCTATAAATAGGCTTAGAGATTTAGATTTAAATTTATTCAATTAATTGAGTTGTAAACTCTCTTTCTCTCTAAGCTTTTCTCTGTGCTACAACTGTAAAGGCTTCTCCGCCTTAAGGAGTTTCTGTTTGAGCATCAACTGCCTTGGAAGCAACGACTCTGTTGCAACCAAGTTTATTTCTTTTTAAAGACGAGTGATAGTGCTTATTTTTCATAAACCGTCTATTCACCCCCCTCTAGCCGGTCGACCCGATCCTACAGGTTTTTGGGTTGAAAATAGGAAACTTAAATCCATTAGAAGGACATAACTAACTCCTCCTTTTGGTCCCTATTATAGCCTATATAAACCCTCTTAAGCCGTGATTTAGAAACATCTATTCTCCTTTGGTTTTGTGGCGTGTGGCGCACCTTGAAGGGGCTAGGGCCGGCGCACCTTAAAGGAAAGGAGGAAGAAGAAGGGTGAACGACGGCTGTGATTCTTAGAAGATCGTCGCCCACACGACGTCCAAGAAGAGGATAGGAATACAATAGTAGATCGAGAGGTATATCTAGTATCTATTTTTTTATTCCGCTGAAGTTGTATTCATATTCTTCCTGGATCCCAAACCAAACACAAGAACCGGTGATCAAAAGGTCGTTCGGGAAGTTTTCTGTCCCTGTACGGATCATTTTTGTTCATAGAATTAAATTCGGAGAAATAGGGTGGAATCCCAACGCCATCATCGCCAAGACCTGGAAGCTAATTATTGAAATTTACTTTTAAGTTACTACTTGTTAAACTTAAATCTAACTCAAGGTCAAACAATCTAAAAAAAATTAATCAAGCATCACACAATACCCATAAAGCTACCTTGCTTATTTGTACTACGATACTTAGAATGGGTGAGATGATAAGAACTAATTAATTCATAAATATTTTCAAAAATCCTTAGAATATTTTTTTTAATTTATTTTCAAAATAGTGATTTTAACATAATAACGTTTTATTGAATTTCATGCATGATTGTGTGTACTTATAAATAACTTTCAAAAACTAATATATTTGTTTAAAAATTATTTGACTTACACTTAGATACAAATTCTCTAGGTCAACACTAAAGTCCCTTAAGACACTTAGGTAGAGTTCCTTGTAGTTAACCAGGGTAGCCAAAAGGTATCAGGTTCAGGAGGAGTTAGTCTTTTTTACGTGGAAATTTTATGTTTTTAGGAAAATATTTTTAAAAATTATGTTTTTTTGCTCGAAAAATCATTTAAAAAAATAAAATCATTATTCTTTCAAAAATTATCATGTCTTTTAAAAATACTTTTTTTGCTCAAAAATTTATTTTTGGAAAACCTTTCTTTCAAAAATTATTATATCTCTCAAAAATATTTCTCCTAAAAACTTATCTTTTTTTGAAAAATATACCCTAATTGCTCCTATGATTTGGATAACCCCTAAAGATACATAGGAAGTTTTCCTTATAACTTGCAAGGATTCTAAGATTGTGTCAGGCTTATGGGGAGTCCCGATCAAATAAATAATTCATCATTTGATTCTAGATTACTTTGAAAATTTTATATTTTAAAAATTATGATATTATTTTCATTTGAGTCAAACCCTAAGACACATAGGAAGGTCATCTTGTGGTCAATAAACTTCCTAGGACTGTGTTAAGCTTAGGGCGGTTCAAATTAAAAGAACAATTATTTTCAAAAACATATTATAGTTTCATTTTTCAAAATATCTTTGAAAATCTTTTAGTCTTCTAAAAAATTTTTGAAAAATTTCTTTAGTATGGAAAACTCTCTAAGACACATAGGAAAGTTTTCCTTGTAGTTAACAAGGTCTTTTAAGATTGTGTTAGATTGGGGAGGAATCCAAACTAAGAAAGTTATTATTTTTTCAAAAATTAAATACATATTAAAAATATTCAATTTTGATTGGAAAATCATCAAGACACATAGAAAATTTTCTTATGGTCAACAAGATTCCTAGAATTGTCTCAAATTTAGGGAAGCCCAAATCAATAAAACACTTATTTTCTAAAAAAAATTTCCAAGTACTTAGCCTCCTAAAAATATTTTCAAAATAAGAAAGAACATAGTTTTCTTTAAAAAGTTTTTTGAAAATCATGCTCTTTATTAAAAACTCTAAGTATTTTCAAAAATCACATTGTTGGTGCAATCTCACTTATCAATTTTTTTTTGCTTATTTTTTGATGTGTGTTAAAGGGGGAGAGAGTACATTAAGTTAGATATATTATGTATCTCCCAAGTATTGACCTAAAACCCTTAGACCTAAATTTAACTTAAGATTATTGTCAAACATCAAAACGAGAGAGATTGTTGGTGCAAAAAGCAATAAACATGAATAGATAACCTCTAGTGTTTCGATGTTTGATAATACGAAGGTCTGGTCAGTCTGACCAAGGGTTAAGCTAAATAGGACTTGATGTTTGGTAGGGTAAACCCAGGTTTGATCAGTTTGCCCAAAGGGTTGTTAGATCGATGTCGGTTTGCTAGAGGGGGTGAATAGCAATTTTCGATTTGTTCTTCCTACGTTGTTAGTGCGCATGCGGAAATACAATAAAAACTAAACTAAAACAAACAAACAACGCTAACAAACCTATTTACATGGTTCGGAGATGAAGACTCATACTCCACGACAGTCCGTGAGGTGGACGATCCCTCGATCCTTCGGCGGATCACTCCTTGGATGTCCTCCGGCTAGCTCGCGTAGCTCCTTGTGGGTGGAGAAACCTCGCCACAACCGAGAGTACACCTCTGAGCTCTAGAGACTACTAACAAGTCTTAACCAAGCTTGTTTCGTCAGGGATTTCCAGCCAAACCCGAGCCTCTTTAAATAAAGCTCAAGGCTAGAAAGTACCCTACCAGTCGACCACCCCCACTCAGAATTCGACCGTTGTAGCTCAACGTTCGAATTCTGGCTACTTACCAGTCGACTGCTCCTAGGGCAGTCGACTGGTCCTAGGTCGAAAACCTACTGTCAGTTTCTATTTGTGCTGGCAGTTGACTCTTATATCTCCAGTTGATTGCCCAGCTTATATAAACACTCTTCCTCACTCCAACGACCCTCCTCCACGCGTGCCTTCAGGTACACTCTGTTGGATCGAGAAATGCGAGAGAGGGGGGTGAATGTCGCAATTCGTTCGGATTTAAAAAGAGCGGGTGCGCAGCGGAAATAAAAGAGAACACAACAACGCAAACACAGCCGGTTTACTTGGTTCGGAGCCTGGGTCGACTCCTACTCCAAGGCCCACGGTCGTTGACCGTTTTCTGCGGGCAATTCTATAAGTTCGCAAAAGTTTACACACAAATAATAATAAAAATATTCTCGTAAACTTAAATACAACTCTTGTTACCGACGTCCGGTGAAGATTGAAGTTCTGGAGCAGCGGGACGTCGTCGGCTTGAGTTGGCAGCTTTCTGGAGCGTGTCGTGGAAGCAGAAGAGCGTAGAATTGTCGAAGGAATTCGTTGTTGAAGAATAGGGTCGAGGCCCTCTTTATATAGGGCAGGGGGCGCCCGACTTGCTCGGGGCGCCCTCCACGTGGCTGCAGATCCGGCGATGCTCTAGTCAAAGCTGATCTCGTTATCTTCGGGATTGTTTTTGACTGGGGCGCCCGACGCGCACGGGGCGCCCGATTGACCGGTCAAACTTTATCACCGAGGCTTCGCGAGGGTGAGCTGCAGCCGCCTTCAGTGGCGTGGCACAGTGGGCGCCCGAGACACGCGGGGCGCCCGACATGCGGGGCGCCCGACACACGCGGGGCGCCCCCGATTGCGCTGCTGTCGGGGCGTTTACCTCTCTGCTGACTATGGGTTGACTCTGGGGCGCCCGACACATCCGGGGCGCCCTACTCAGCTACGGCCTCACTCCTTTGAGGCTCTCTGAGCTGCAGAAACACAGTCCTTCGGTCCTGCATCCAGGGTTAGTCCAAAACAGCAAATAATAAGTTAGTTAAAACAGCCTTAGCTGTCTTGGTTCTGACTTTGGATCTCCAAAATGGAGCCCTAGGTCGAACCGACGCCTAATGTTCCCTCAAGGGGAACGCGTCCTCACCTACTCCTCTCGGGAGAGTTTTACCTGGTGCCAACCGGATCCTCCAGTTGGACTTTTGCTCAGCAGTCCTTCGCCAGGTCTTGAGGTACCAAGCTGCCCTTCGCTTGGTGCCTAGCAGCCCTTCGCTAGATCTTTTCTTCTGGCAGTCCTTCGCCAGTGCCTAGCATTCCTTCGCTATGGCTTTGTCCATTCTGGCAGTCCTTCGCCAGTGCCTAGCATTCCTTCGCTAGGGCTTTTCCATTCTGGCAGTCCTTCGCCAGTGCCTAGCATTCCTTCGCTAGGGCTTTTCCATTCTGGCAGTCCTTCGCCAGTGCCTAGCATTCCTTCGCTAGGGCTTTCTTTCCTGGCATTCCTTTACCAGTGCCTAGCAGTCCTTCGCTAGGGCTTTTTCTGCACACTCAGTGAACAACGTTAGATCACAAATAAACTTAACTTTGAATCCTTTGTCAATATCAAAAACCAGGTTGGATATGGTGCTTCCTACACCAACAATCTCCCCCTTTTTGATTATGGCAACACAATTCAAAGTTAAGTAATAAACTTTATAACTGTTAAGAACATAATGTAAAAATGAAGTATAGCAATTTTACACAATTCAATGTTAAGTAAAAACTTTATAACATTTACTAACACAAGGTAAGATTTGAAAAAAAACCTTTATCTCTCATAAAAAACCTTTACTCACTCTAAAACCCTGAGTACTTGTGTTATAATACTTAACTTTGACCTTTCCTCCCCCTTTGACATATATCAAAAATAAACATGGGTGAACAAGGTATCTAATAGGGAGGTTTGAGTTTTACCAAAAGAAATTTAAGTAAAGGAGTTCAAAAGCATAGTTTTCAAAAGAAACTTTAAGTAATGAATTTCATAATTTTCAAGGTAATGAATGTTTTGAGGCTCCCCCTTAATGTGATAACTCTTCTACTTATATTTTAGAAAAAGCTTGCAAAAACTTGTAACATAGTTTTCAAGAAAAACTTAACCGATATTTTAGAAAAAGCTTGCAAAAACTTGTAACATAGTTTTCAAGAAAAACTTAACTGTAACTTACTTAGCCAACATTTCGAAAACAAGTTTTCTTTAAAAAGTTTCAACTTTTGCACTCATAGAGAATTTTCCTTAGAACATATATCAATAAGGAATTTTTTTTTAAAAAAAATTATATATGTTTTAAAAAATTTTAAAATTTGTGTATCAGAGCCTATGAGTTTTGAAAACATAAAAATACTTAGCATAATTTTTGAAAGCATAGCAAAAGCTTAACATGCACCAAAACTCCACTTTGAAAGGCAAAAAAAATTATTTTTGTAGGCAAGTCTTGTAGAAAATTCACTTAGAACATTATTGCCTTGAAAATATTAGTACTTTTGAAACATTATATTTTGAAAAGTAGAAGTATTTTTGAAAGATATTGTGCATTTTTGAAGATATAAGAAGATTATGCATTAAAAACTATAAGTGCTTTTATAATATTAGAGAAAATTATCCTTTGAAAGCACTTACAAAAGTATTGTTTTTAACGCATAACATTTTACTTGCTTTGGTTACTTTTCCAGTCTGACACAATCCTAGGAAACCTTGTTAACTACAAGGATAGTTTCCTAAGTGTCCTGGAAATTCTCCAACTCAAGTAAATACTATTTCCAAAAGAATTTTGAAAAAAAAATAATAGTATTTAAAAAAAATTATTTAAGTTTTCAAAAGGATTTTAAACGTGCAGTGCATGAAAACATATAATTCAATAATTCTTTTAATTTAATCTCCCCCTAAACTTGACCCAGTCCTAGGAAGCTTGTTGACTACAAGCGATCTTCCTCTGAGTCTTAAGGTTTGATTTAAATTAAAAAAATAATTAATAAACACATTTCAGAAATTCTTCTCTTGACTCAAACTCCCCCTAAATTTGACACATCTTAGGAGTCCTTATCGATCATGAAGTGGACCTTCCTCTGTGTCTTTAGGGTTTATTAAAATCAAAAGAATAGTTTTGAATATCAGTACGGTAATAAAATTTTAGGAAATTCAATTTGAATTGAAGATAATTTTCAAACATAAGCCTCTTTTTCGAAAAACATTTTAAAATGATTTTTGTAAAGCATAATTTTGAAAAATATAGTGATTATTTGAAGGCATAAAACTTCTTCTTTTAATTTGAACTTCCCTTAAATCTGACACAGTCCTGGGAGGCTTGTTGACCACAAGTTAATCCTCCTCTTAGTCTTAGGGTTTGTCAAAATTAAAGGAACAATTTTGAACATGCCTTTTGAGTATGATAATTTTTAAGGAGATAGATTTTTGAAAACATAATTTGGTATGATAACACAGTTTTCGAAAACCATTTTGAAATGATAATAATTTTTCAAAGATATTTTGAAAGAAAATTAAAAAGAATAAACCACTCTCCCTTACTATTTAACTCAATCTAATGTCCTAGGGGACTTCAGTGTTATCTATGTTTGACTATGTTGACTAGGGTTGACTGTTTTGACCAAGTTTGATCAATCAATGACTAACACAAAACAAGCCCTAGATTATATTTAAAACAAGTCTATTGAGATTTTTAACATGAAATTTTATATTAAAAAAATGTTAGAAATGAAAATATAGGGTACAGCAGACTGAATTAAAAAAATAGAGATGATTTTGAATAACTTTTGAAAATAATTTTTTTTTGAAAGGATATTGATTTGTGCTTTTAGGTCCTAGATATCTCACCCAGTTCTACGTGGTCAAACATGTTAACCTTATGGTTGTGTGAGACAAATATTTTAATTTTGAAAATAAATGATTAAATTGAATTTTGAGAATAATTAATTTGAATTTGAGGATAATTAAGTTTAGAATAATTCAGTTGAATTTATTTAATTGAATTAATTTGAATTTGATTGAATTGAATTAATTTGAGTTTGAATTAATTTGAGTTTGAATTCGATTTAGTTGGTTGGGTTGGACTCAACTTTTAGGTCCTAAGCATCTCACCCATTTCTAAGTGGCAAAACAGGATATCCTTAACTGTTTTGTGAGATGCATATTTTAATAGAAAGATTTATTTTGAAAAGGCCATGATTAATTTTGAAAAGTTAAATTAATTTTTAAACCCAATTTAAATTTATTTTGAAAAGAGGTATTTGAATCTAAAATTAACTGAAAATTTGTGTTAGATTCGAATTTAACAAAAAATAATTTGAATTTGAATTTCAAAAATTGGCTTCCAGGTCTTGGCGAGGCACTAGGCCTTCTTTGGCCGTAGCCTTATGGGATCATCCACCCTTTCCTTGACAAAGCCTTTTAATGAAATTTCATTTTCAAAATTATTCTTTGAAAAATTTCTGGTCTAACTAGTTTGGGTCTTGGATCGGTAGCTTCGGCTAGTTCCACCAAATTGGCTTCCCTAACATACTATCATCTCACCTCCACCCAATACTATGTTGTTCAATTTTAATTAACTGATTTAGTCCCAATCCTAATTCTAAGCAAAAAAAATAAAACACATAATTAAAACAAACAATTGTCTAAGTAAGGTCACAATTGGAGTAATACTCCGGATTTTCGAAATCAGCAAGATTATGAATTAAATTTTCTAACTTATTGACCTTATGTTTTAGGGTTTCATTTTCTTGTTTCAATTTTTTGAAATTTGTTTTAATTAAGTTACATGAATCAATCACATTATTCAAGGTAAATAACGGATTTTCAAATACTGTAAATTTACCTTCGTTGATTGTTTGTCCGGCATTCTTGGTAGCTCTTTTATCTGTGCATTCACTTTTGCAATGCCCGAACTCCTGGCACTTGAAGCATTGAATGCGACTTTTGTGCTTTCGTGCTTTTGGAACTGATTCCTTTGTCGCCGATGGTGTAGACCGAGTCTTACGAGTAGGGCACTAATTTTGGTAGTGCCCTCTCTCCCTGCATGTGTAACAAATTACATGATTAAAATTTGAATTTACACTTTTACCTTTTGGTTCTTTATTGGGAATCTCCCCCTTGATCATTGCCGCCTCGGATCTAGGCTCATCTTCTGATTCTGTGTCTGAGTCGGGCTCGGGTACTGGTTGAAGTTCCTTCTGTGGTGGTTCTTTAGGAGTTTTCCCTGCAATAAAATTTACACCTTCCTCGACCATTATAGTATCTGTTTGATTATTTAATTCTAAATTTGAAAAGAATTCAAAATCGGTTACCGTCTCAGTCAATTCGTCGTCTAATTCTGGTTCGATTTTGGATTCGGGTTCAGACTCTGACTCGGCTGATTGTGCTTGGACTGAAAGGGCAAGATAATTTACCTGGTCTTCTTCTTCATCTGAGATCTCTTGATGAAGGTTTACCAATTTTTCCCAGATTTCTCTAGCACATCTGCATGGACCTACTAGCTCGAGTTGCTCCTTGGTTAGGCCGCATTGTAGGATCGCTGTTGCCCTTGCATCGGTCTCGATTTGATTGAGGGTGTGTTCATCCAATTTGTCCCACTCAATGGATGACTCATCTTCTATGGGAAACGAGAATCCCGTTTGGATGATCTGCCATAACTCCATGTGGGCCTTCAGAAGGGACTCCATTTGACATCTCCAAAATGTGAAGTTCTCGCCGAAGAATAGTGGTGGACGTGCACTGTTCCACTCTTGGTTGGCCATTTAGGATAATTCTTGCACACAGAGGGAAAAAGTAGAAATGTACCAAGACTTGGTCTTGGATTAGTAGTGCGGGAGAGAGAGAAAAATTAGCCTAAAAAACTATTGCACGGATTTCGAGGCAGAATAATAATAAAAAAAATTTGAGACAAAATTTTTGGGAAATGAATATTCTGATTAATGGTGAAAAATAAGAGTTAAAAGATTGCTCGAATTAAAGTGGCACGAATTTCGAGAAATAATATTAAAATAATAATAAAAAAAATTTATGACAAATTTTTAAGAATTGTTCGTTTTATTAATTCAGACTTATGGTGAAAAGATGAAAATTCAAAATTGAAAAAGGCGTAAGGATATTTTAAATCCACCTACAGATATTATTTATATAAAATAAAAAGCGAACGAGATTGAGTTGCGTTGATTAACAAAAAGAAAAGAAATAAAATTAAAAAATTCGTAAATCCGAAAAAAACTTTCAAACTGGTGGTTGCACCAAGTTTGAACTACCCCGCTCTGATACCACTTGTTGGATCGAGAAATGCGAGAGAGGGGGGTGAATGTCGCAATTCGTTCGGATTTAAAAAGAGCGGGTGTGCAGCGGAAATAAAAGAGAACACAACAACGCAAACACAGCCGGTTTACTTGGTTCGGAGCCTGGGTCGACTCCTACTCCAAGGCCCACGGTCGTTGACCGTTTTCTGCGGGCAATTCTATAAGTTCGCAAAAGTTTACACACAAATAATAATAAAAATATTCTCGTAAACTTAAATACAACTCTTGTTACCGACGTCCGGTGAAGATTGAAGTTCTGGAGCAGCGGGACGTCGTCGGCTTGAGTTGGCAGCTTTCTGGAGCGTGTCGTGGAAGCAGAAGAGCGTAGAATTGTCGAAGGAATTCGTTGTTGAAGAATAGGGTCGAGGCCCTCTTTATATAGGGCAGGGGGCGCCCGACTTGCTCGGGGCGCCCTCCACGTGGCTGCAGATCCGGCGATGCTCTAGTCAAAGCTGATCTCGTTATCTTCGGGATTGTTTTTGACTGGGGCGCCCGACGCGCACGGGGCGCCTGATTGACCGGTCAAACTTTATCACCGAGGCTTCGCGAGGGTGAGCTGCAGCCGCCTTCAGTGGCGTGGCACAGTGGGCGCCCGAGACACGCGGGGCGCCCGACATGCGGGGCGCCCGACACACGCGGGGCGCCCCCGATTGCGCTGCTGTCGGGGCGTTTACCTCTCTGCTGACTTTGGGTTGACTCTGGGGCGCCCGACACATCCGGGGCGCCCTACTCAGCTACGGCCTCACTCCTTTGAGGCTCTCTGAGCTGTAGAAACACAGTCCTTCGGTCCTGCATCCAGGGTTAGTCCAAAACAGCAAATAATAAGTTAGTTAAAACAGCCTTAGCTGTCTTGGTTCTGACTTTGGATCTCCAAAATGGAGCCCTAGGTCGAACCGACGCCTAATGTTCCCTCAAGGGGAACGCGTCCTCACCTACTCCTCTCGGGAGAGTTTTACCTGGTGCCAACCGGATCCTCCAGTTGGACTTTTGCTCAGCAGTCCTTCGCCAGGTCTTGAGGTACCAAGCTGCCCTTCGCTTGGTGCCTAGCAGCCCTTCGCTAGGTCTTTTCTTCTGGCAGTCCTTCGCCAGTGCCTAGCATTCCTTCGCTATGGCTTTGTCCATTCTGGCAGTCCTTCGCCAGTGCCTAGCATTCCTTCGCTAGGGCTTTTCCATTCTGGCAGTCCTTCGCCAGTGCCTAGCATTCCTTCGCTAGGGCTTTTCCATTCTGGCAGTCCTTCGCCAGTGCCTAGCATTCCTTCGCTAGGGCTTTCTTTCCTGGCATTCCTTTACCAGTGCCTAGCAGTCCTTCGCTAGGGCTTTTTCTGCACACTCAGTGAACAACGTTAGATCACAAATAAACTTAACTTTGAATCCTTTGTCAATATCAAAAACCAGGTTGGATATGGTGCTTCCTACACCAACACACTCCCTTAGCTTGCCCCTTGAAGTCCTCTTCCACTGGCTATCGTCTCTCGGATGCGCACACAAGCCTTCCCTTGGCTTGCCTCCATGCCACCCTTCATGTGTGCCCTTTGAAGTCCACTTCCCGGCTTGCCCTTGGAGTCCTCATCCCTCGGCTCTCGTCCCTTCATGACTCAGCTGACTCTTCACCAGCAGCCTTGACTGTTGCCTTCGAGCCCTCTTCATCTTCGGCTCCCGTCCCTCGGATGCACACAAGCCGCCAGCTTGTCTCCATACCATCCTTCACGCATGCCTCGAAGTCCGCGCCCCTCGGCTCATCATCCCTGCTATCCAAGGTCCCTCGGGTGCACACAAGCCTCCAGCTTGTCTCCATGCTACCCTGTTAGTTGGAGCCCTAGAGCCAATCATGTGATGATTGACTAGGGACATTTTGTATCATATTCTATTATTAATAAATGCATGGTTATTATACTTACTTTGTATTTGTGCCAAATAACTAAGTATAATAATGTCCTTGGGTAGTAGGTTATTATCTACATTATATCGATTGGTTGAATTGATAATTAGATGATGTAGAGAACATTACTCTAAACCATTTCTTGTCAAGTATTAATATTCAAGGACAATATTAATGCATGGAGACTAGCATGTAGGTCAACTGATGACTTGAGCTCACAAGTCATGGATATGTGATATCAAGTTGACACATGGGTATACATTGGAGAATGTGTACTGAATTGACCCGCCATGAGAAAGTTTCATAGATTGTCATATGAGTGTCATAAACTTTCTCATATGACTATTAGTATGAATAGTCGTTAGACCTGAAGTCACTACGGTTCCCTATATGAGGAGTTATGTACTTTGGTATCGTTAAACGTCACCCGTAACAGGGTGGACTATAAAGGCGATCACTAGGTATGTAATGAATTATGCGGAGGGATGTGAGTGATGTAGATGGGATCTATCCCTCCCATATGACGGGAGTGATATCTGTGGGCCCCTTGATCTAGTAGGACTACTAAAACGCATGTTCATGCTTAAATGAGTCAATATGAGATATTGAGATCATTTGTTTGAATGAGTCTACTCGGGGATCCATAAACACAAGATTGATTGAGGATGACATGGTCTATGCCTCATTGGTCAATCTAGATATCAAGGATAGAAGGACAAGGTCATACATTATCATAGTCATGGAGGTTTAGTCGGATCTCGACTTTTCTTGTTACTTGGGTAGCAATGATGCATTGCTAGATGCCGCTCATTGCTTATGTGTCTAAAGGGTTCAGGCGCATTGCCAACGTCGCGAGAACCTATTGGGTCACACACTAAGGACATGATGCTTTGGGAGCCCGAGTTGGGAACTCGGGAGATCTGAGCCCGAGTTAGGAACTCGGGAGGTTAGTTTGGGAGCTCGACAGACTGAGTCGGGAGCTCGGCACTCAGCAGACTGAGCTGGGAGATCAGCAGACTGGGGTCGGGAGCTCGACACTCGGCAGACTGGGCTAGGAGCTCGGCAGACTGAGTCAGGAGCTCGGCACTCGGCAGACTGAGCTAGGAGTTCGGCAGACTGGGGTCGGGGGCTCGGCGCTCGGCAGACTGGGGTCGGGAGCTCGACGACTTGCTTGGCAGACTTGGTCGGGAGACCTGGTCGGAAGCCCGAGAGGCTCGGTCGGGATTACAAGGGAAATTCATTAAAGTGTTTAATGAAGGGAAAAGAAAAGATTCTTTTCTTGCATGGGAAAAGATAAAGAGCCACATAAAAAGATGTGCTCTTTATTGGTATTAATGAAGGAAGTCAAAGAGACACAAACCTCTTCATATTCATGGGATGAGTATAAAAGAGGACCTTGTGACTTTGGATGTGGTCTTCTCTTTCCCCTTTCTTCTTCCCTCCCTCATCTTCCTCTTTTGGTCGAAACCCTATTGTAGGGTTCTTGGTGTTCTGCGAGCTACCTCAAGTTGCTAGCACAACTGTAGTTCTCCCGAGGTTGAGAGATTGTGTCTGTGTTGATACGAATAGAGGCACGGACACTTGAACGTGCAAGAGATCCGAAGCACCTTGGACGAGCGGGATAAGCAAAGGGCACGCTCCAAAAGTATACACTGTAGATAGATCTATTAGATAGATGAATATTGTATGAGTTTTCTTTCGCATGGATCGCTCGAGGGTTCTTGTTTCCGCTGCATTTTTATGTTTTTGTGCCGGGAGAACCCAACACACCCTTCACCGTATCGAAGCCGTCCAGCTAGGTCAATATGTGTAACCAGCACATCCTGCACACTCACATACACATATCAAATACAAGGGAAAACCTAACTTAAACTTTTGCCCAAACATCCAAAACACATGGTCACTCCAGACCATAGATTGCCTCAACAATCTCCCCCTTTTTGATGTTTGGCAATACGTTTAAGTTAGGAAAAACAAATAGCAGTAAATGTTAAACAAACATTTGGACTTACGTTGCCAAGGCTCCACCTTGGACTTACACTGCCAATGCATATGCAATGCAATCATGGATCCTATCCCAAGGCATCCCACACCTAACCCTCCCAAGTTGGAATTTTCACCAAAACGGGCTTTTTAAAACCTATCCCAAGGCTCCCCCTACATTTGACTTACAAAGGCTTTTTAAGAACCTCTCCGAGGTTCCCCTTACGCCAAGAATGGAGCAACACTGCTCCCCCTTTATCTAGTCTCCCCCTAGACCTAGGATTTCCTTGCAAAGACGTGTTTGGTTTCCCAAATTAAACCCAACACTTCTTCCCCTTTGCCTAACATCAAAAAGACTCCAACAATATCCCAATTATTGGATCTTTTAATCCCTAATGATCCTAAACGCAGTGTACTAGTCCCCCATACACTTGTTTTACATCATTTGGACACCAATCAGTTGTTGGATACCAAATCCAGCCCAGACCAGTCGACTGCCCCCCAGGGCAGTCAACTGATACTCTGAAAATCAGAATTTCAGCTTTTCTGGCCAATATTCAGAAATGCGTCAGAAATTCCACAAATCTTCAAAAATTCCCAAATTTTGTGGAGAGGTTTGTTGTACCCATACCTACTTGGAAAAAATACATTCAACCATGTATCTATCACCATTCCCAAGTTTGACACAAAACCCAAAACTTCCTATGAAAATTAAGGCAAACAAGAGGCAACCTCCCCCTTAACCTATGTCTTCTCCCAATTTTCAATTTTCCAAGGTTAAGTTCTACCCAACTTAACACCATAACACTAAGTTAAGTTCTACCCCAACTTAACACCATCTATTCTTTTGTCAAGTTAATCCTAACTTAACACCCCAAGTTTTATACCCTAGAAACTTATAGAAAATCCTAGAAAACCTGGAAAGATATAAAAATTTGTAAGCACATTTTTAGGATATACTCTATCCTAGAAAAATATGATTCCATAAAAAATATCAAATGTGTTTGACTTTTGGTACATCCTCTAATTTCCTTAAAAATAGTTATTTTGTATCAACTTTAAAATCCGTCTATAATTCCATATGTTTGCCAAGGCTAACCATTATAATTTGACACATGGAATTGTCCTCAACTCTCCTCTTTTTCTTATGAATTCTTAATATGATAAAAGCCTTTCCCTTTTTATCTCTTAATCCTAGCTACATGTGGGAAACTTCCATATCCTTTCATTCATCAAGAACTTATCATTCAATATCATCCAATGAATTTTAAGCACTCATCAATCCTCCTTAAACTTCGTGATATCAATAAAGCCTTATTCCATACAATCATCATTAAATCACGAAGCAAGACTTCACCTAATGACTGTGAAAGCATATCTAAGATTTTAATTCAAAGTCATATCCTATCATCCAATAGTAATTTAGGACCTTCAAATCATATAATATCATTCATGACATAAAATCTCATAAGATAACATGACCCTTTCCTATGCTTTCAATTTTACAAGTTCTTACTATCAAATATGCCTTTTTTTTTGCTTAAACCTATGGATCAGTCGACTGCCCCCAGAGCAGTCGACTGCTAAAACGAACAGAAGATTCTCATTGCTAATTTTTCCTGGATCAGTCGACTGGCTCTGAGCCAGTCGACTGATACCTGAATTTCAGGTTTTCAGTCTAATTTCAGAAATGCCTAATTAATTCTAAAAATCTCCAAAAATCTGAAATTTCATGGAGAGATTTGTGGAACCTATGTCTACTTGGGAAAAATATGTTTTCAATCAAAACTACTCTAGATCCCAAGATTGGCACAAAATTCACTCCTTCCTAAATTGTATCATTGAAACTTATCCAAAAGTTCTAATTTTGGCCTCGTCTTGATGTATCTTCTTATACCTGACTATAATACAATCCTAGCACTAAGTTATATGGCATTTACACTTTAAAACCCAATTTTCTCTCAATATGATCATATTTGCCTCTTTTTCTCCATGAAACTCCTTTTAATGTGTCAATTCCTTAGGATTAAACCTTAGCCTTCCAAACCCTTTGGCACATTTTCTATTCCACCCAGGCTTCCTAGAAAAACCATCTCTTGAGATCCATTTACCATGGATCCCAAAGGCTCCTAGAGCTCCTCCTTGAGCTTTTGGTCCTAGCCACCTCCCTAGGTGACTCAATCCACACTAGACCACACCGGTGTGTCCCCGGTGATTCTTGGCCTACAAAATTAACCTTCTTAACCTCAGACACCTTGTCTTTAGTTAAGTCCTTCTTTTTGCCTTTAAATGGCACCCCCTTGCCATTTTTGGATTTCTCCTTCTTGCCATAATCATATGTTATCCCAGCATATTTCTTTCCCTTGGCATTGGAGACCTTAGACCGGTATCCCAACCCTGATCTATCATGGTTGGGTTTTAAACTACCCAACACCATATATAAACCCTTAGATCCAACCTTGAATCTTTCTAGGGTTTTCTCCAATGTATCAAATCTTGCCCTCAAGGCTTGATTTTTCTTTTCTAGACTTCTAAACCTAGAGTCCATATGTCCACTTTGGACATTCCTAGACCTACCCATCTTCCTAGGCATATGTCTCCCCTTCTTGGGATTTATGCCTTGATCCTTAGGTACAAAGGTCTTAGGTTTATCATGATGCATGCTTTTCCTAGGGTTTTGATCTACCTTGTTAACCTTATTCCTATCATGATATTTAAATTCATGATTATGCACAAACAAACATTTTTCATTAATTCTAGCATGCATAGAGGAATAATTGACTCTATTTTTATGCATGGAGGAGCTTAAATTCGAATTACATTTTACCTTAAGGTTAGGAATTACCTCCCTTACCCTTGGAGTTCCTCCTTGATGTGAGCTTCTTTTATTTCTTTCCTCCTTCTTCCTGTTGGGACCGGGTGCATGTTGACATGGATGCGGGTTCGTAATTTTAAAATTTATTATGTGCAGCGGAAGATTTAGCATAAATAATTTCCCAAATTATTTAACCACACATCTAAGCATGCAACCTTATATTATGTAGACATGATCATATATTAAAATTTTACAGAAAGTAAACTAATTTACTTAATACCTCGCGTAACTCGAAGGAAGGGACGAGATCCAACCGTAAGCGTCCCTTGGAAGCTCCGCTTCTATTCGCGTCCACGTCGAGTTTTCTTCAGGATGACTTCGCAAAGCCACGAGTTTCGTGCTGACAAGAACTACTAGATTCTCCAAAGGCACGACAAGAATACCAAGAGAGAGATGGAAAGACTAACCACCAAACGAAGAACGGAATCAAGATTCCGGGAGGAAGGAAGGAGTCGCGCCCGCTTCTTCTTCTTCTTCGGCCTCTTCTTGGTGGTGGAAGCTCACGGCAACCAAAAGGAGGGCCTCTAGGGCCGGCGCCACTAGAGGAGGGAGAGGGAGAGAAGGAGAGGGAGAGAGGCTAGGCAAGAATCCTTGATCTCTTGGAATAATTTCCAAGCCTTGTCTTGGTTCCTTTATATAGTAGTCTCTCAATCGCCAAGTCTCCTTTTTATGGAATAAATTTTCATAAGAAATTTATCATATAAATTTTTCTATGAATTATTTCATCATGCCAAGTTTTTATCATAATTTAATTTATAATAAACAACCATGTCTCCCTTTTTATTATGGAATAAATTTTCACAAGAAATTTATTATATATTTCTTATCATGGAAAAATCAATTCATAATTGATTTTATAAAATAAAATAAACTATTCAAAGTTTATTTTAATTTCCATGAAAATAATAAACCAAACTTCGGTTTATAAAAATTTATATATATTATCCATAATTTTATAAAACAAACCACGCTCGGTTTATTTTATAATTTGAACCAAACAATTTGGTTCTCCCATTTTAATGTGGTCGGCCAAACAAAGAGGGTGGGGACCCTCTTTGGCCAGCCAAACTCAAGCCTATACCATACGAATTAAACTCATTTAATTCATCCAATAAGTCTTCAAAAGACTTACCCATTTTATGCTTCCGATGCGTCTTTGATAAATTCAGATTTGACTTATCTCTCTTGATCGGAAAATCCAATTTTCAACTCGTTTTAAATCCCTCGGATTACTCGTAGTGCGTGTGACTAAATAGGCTTTCGATTTATGTTGGCCGTCTATAATTAACCAATTATAGAACGATCATGAGAGGCACCTAGTAGTACATCATGATCCCCAATTAATCGAAAGATCAACGGTTGACCTCAGAAATAATTCTGAAACCCTTCAGCAGCTATAATGAATCGTGCCCCATTCCCTTCACCATCTTATACCCACTTGGTTCAGGACACGGTCTATGTGTGTCAGTCCCCACTAGGCTGACTACGTCACACCTAGCCCAAGTAATATCTTTCTCGTCCAACAGATTCTAATTACTCTCATGTTTCTTAGAGATTCATACTCGGAACATGTTATGCTCTGGCCAGAGGCTTCGAGTAACAATCCGACGATAGGCCTTGGGTATACATCTCCTCGCAAGGAGTGGTGAATCCTTTGTAGGCTGTTCAAACATCTTCGGGCACTTCGGCTTATACCCAACCATCCTGGGTCCACACCTCCTTGGAGATGCTTGCTTAAGATTTCAAAGTATAAGTCTTCATGACCAAGATGACTTGAACACCGCAAGTCAAAGGAACATCGCACTTAAGCTGTAGTAAGAACTTCATTGACATATCTATATGTAGATTACCATATGAAGTCTTACAGCTAGTCACTCCAATGAACTAGTTCCCTTAACTAGCATTCATGTTTATCTCCGGACATCCCAATGTCACCAGCCAGTGAGAATCAGCTGATTAGAGAATAACCCATGTTAGTCTCAACAGAATTGATAGTGTCCGTATTTATCAATTCATCGACTAGGGACAATTTCAATACTTCACAATTGCACATGTAGAGATAATCACTAGTTGTGAATTCATCACAAATTCTCTCATGCTGTGAATTGTATTGCGGACATTCAGTAAATGAGTTTAAGATCTCAATCAAATACACGAACATGTATACTCAAATAGTGAATTATTCATTTATTAAAGTAAATGATTACAATTATAAGGCGATTGCCTTAGGACACTTCTCTCATATTACTAACACTTCCATCTTCTCAAATGCCCCAATTTCTTGAGCTCTTTCTTCCTTGGACATTTTGTGTGATAGTGCCCTAGTTCTCCACATGTGAAGCATCTAATTTTCTTTTTTCTCTCTTGGGCTTCTCCATTCCTACAACCCATGTTAGATTTAAAAGAAATTGAAATGGGTTTAGTGGTTACCTCCTTTTTCTTACCCTTTGGACACTTGTCCTTGTAGTGGCCCTTTTCATTGCATTCAAAGCATGTAATGTGGTCTTTTGATTTGGCTTTGGTGGAGGTTTGAGCTTCATCTTGTTCTTGTGTGGATGAGCGTCTTGTTGGTGCAGATTGCACCCAAGTCAAACCTGTGTTTTGATATTGGCAAAAGGGTTCAAAAGTTAAGGGTTAATTGGTGTCTAACAAGTTTCTTGAGTGTACAGGAAAAGCCCTAGCGAAGGAATGCTCGGCACTGGCGAAGGACTGCCAGAATGGACAAAGCCCTAGCGAAGGAATGCTAGGCACTGGCGAAGGACTGCCAGAATGGACAAAGCCCTAGCGAAGGAATGCTAGGCACTGGCGAAGGACTGCCAGAAGAAAAGACCTAGCGAAGGGCTGCTAGGCACCAACCGAAGGGCAGCTTGGTACCTCAAGACCTGGCGAAGGACTGCTGGGCAAAAGTCCAACTGGAGGAGCCGGTTGGCACCAGGTAAATTCTCCCGAGAGGAGTAGGTGAGGACGCGTTCCCCTTGAGGGAACATTAGGCGTCGGTTCGACCTAGGGCTCCATTTTGGAGACCAAAGTCAGAACCAAGACAGCTGAGGCTGTATAACCTATTATTTTATTGTTTTATTGTGTTTTGGACTAACCCTAGATGCAGGACCGAAGGAACGAGTATCTGCAGCTCAGAATACCTCAAAGGAGTGAGGCAACCGCTGACCAGGGCGCCCGGAGTGTCCCGGGCGCCCCCATGGTGACTACAAAACACAACAAGACAAGAAAGACTTCGACAGTACATACACAGGGCGCCCCCGCTGTCCCGGGCGCCCCCATTGCAAATCAACTCTGTCGCGTCTGCGCTACATGCACAGGGCGCCCCCGCTGTCCCGGGCGCCCCCAGCCAGATTTACCAAAGAAGACTCAGCGCTGCAGATAAGAGTTGGCCGAGTCAACTAGGGCGCCCCCAGCGTACAGGGCGCCCCAGTCAAGACCTTATCCCAAGGTTCAAGGGATAAGTGGTTGACTGCCCTTTGTGTGGATCTGCTGCCACGTGGGGGGCCGCCCCCGTCGACCAGGGCGCCCCCAGGCCCTATATAAAGGGCCCTCGACCTCCTTCTTCAAGGCATCAATCACTGTGACACTTCTGCGCTCTTCTGCTTCCGCGACACGCTCCAGAAATCTTCCAACTCAAGCTGACAACGTCCCGCTGCTCCGAAACTTCGATCTACACCGAACGTCGGTAACGAAGAGCTGTATTTAAAGTTTACTAAACTGTTCTTGTTATTATCTTTCTTGTAAACTTTTACGAACTTATAGAATTGCCCGCAGAAAACGGTCAACGACCGTGGGCCTTGGAGTAGGAGTCGACCCAGGCTCCGAACCAAGTAAAACGACCGTGTTAGCGTTGTTTTTGCTCTGTTTTATTCCGCTGCGCACTTACTCTTTTTAAATCCGAACGATTTGCGACATTCACCCCCCCCCTCTCTCGCATTTCTTGATCCAACAAGTGGTATCAGAGCGGGGAATTCAAACTTGGTGCAACCACCAGTTTGAAAAATTTTCGGATTTCTTTCGTTTTTCTCTCTCAATTTTTTTTAAAATTTTCGTTCGAATTTTTCTTTCAAGGTTGGTGCAACACCCCTTGAAATTATTTTTATTTCTTTTCTTCCCGCACTACTAATCCAAGACCAAGTCTTGGAATATTCTTGTTTTTTTTTCAGAACGAATGGCCATCCAAGAAGGCTTTAGCACCGCCAGACCTCCACTTTTCAGTGGAGAAGACTTTCCTTACTGGAAAAGTCGAATGGAGGTCCACCTGAAAACCCAGGTGGATATGTGGATAATCATCCAGTCTGGACTGATGATTCCCACAAATGCTGATGGCGTACCACAAAACTACTCAGAGTGGGACACTGCCCTCAAACGCAAAATTGAAGCTGACGCCAAGGCAACTCAGACTCTTCAATGCGGACTGACAAAAGAGGAGCTGAACCGCGTAGGCCCATTCAACAGTGCCAAGGAGCTATGGGCTAAACTGATCGAGCTCCACGAAGGAACTTCAGATACAAGGATCAGCAAACGGGACCTGCTACTGAACAAGCTCTTCACTATCAAAATGGCAGATAACGAGACAGCAGCCCAGCTCCATGCCAGAATCCAGGAATTGATGAACGGTCTTCACGCAATAGGTCACCAGGTTCAAAACCGTGATCTTATAAGGTATGCCCTAAACGCGTTCCCTAGGACCACCTTGTGGGCATCTATGGTAGATGCATACAAGGTCTCTAGAGATCTTTCAAAAATTAAGTTAGATGAGTTATTCTCTGAACTTGAACTGCATGAACAAACTAACTGCAATTTGGCCGAGAAAAGTATAGCTTTCTTTGCAGGGAAAACAGGAAGAATGACTAAGAAGAAAACTCAAGTTGAACCCGAGTCTACCTCAGATTCAGAAACAGAAGATCAAGAAGAAGATCAATCTGAACTGGTCCGGCTAGCTCGAAGCTACTACAAAAAGTTGAAGAACCAAACCAACACACGGAGAACAAGCCGAAGAAAGGATGAACCAGCTGAACCAGCAACTGACAAACACAAGCCCAACGTAACCTGCTACGAATGCAAGAAGAAGGGCCACTACAAGACTGAGTGTCCAAGTCTAAAGGAGTCCAAAAAGACCAGAAAGAAGAAGGCACTCCAAGCAACCTGGGACGAGTCTTCCTCAGAAGAAGAAGAAGAAGCACCCCAGTCCAATCTTCTAGCCCTGACCGCTTCGGATCAAATCGAGACTGACTCAGACTCAGACCGGGACGACGGCAAGCTGACATTTTCCGACGATGGAAAAATAAGGGTAACGGGTTTTTCGAAATTACAATTGAATTCGCTTATTTCCTATCTATCCCGAGATTTGGCGAAAGCCAAACTCCGAATCGAGTCCCTCCGACAGGAAGTAAAACTCCTGAAAGAGGGAGCTGATTCTAAATCCTTAACTGAGAAACTTCAGGAAGGAACCCAAGTTGAAAAACTTGAATCAGAGAATTCCTCCCTGAAAACTCAAGTTAAGGACTTAAGAACAGCTTTAGAACGATTCACTTCTGGTTCCAAGAATCTTGATCTGATTCTGGGAAAACAGAAGTCTGTTCTAAACCGATCCGGACTTGGCTATAGAACCAAATCTCGGCAAAGATCTTACTTTGCTGTACTGAACCAGTCAAGACCTAAGGTTCAGGCATGGGTGCCAAAACTGTGCCTGACTAAACCAACTGGTTCAAATCAATTTTGGATCCCCAAGGACAAGATTCACATCTTGCCTAACCCATACAGAGGCTTTAGTCCAGGGGGAGCCAAAATCAAAATAATTTTTATAATTAGATAATTTTTTAATTGATTGATTGTTTGTTTATTTAATTTTTGCAAATTGTCATGCTTAGATTTAAGGAATACTTAGATTTAAGGACTAGATTACTTGAAACTTGAAAACATAGTATTGGGAGGAGGTGAGATGATAGTACGTTGGGGAAACCAACCCTAATAAGATCAAGTCTACTTGGTCTCTTTAGACTGGTGAAACTAGCCGAAGCTACCGATCCAAGACCCAAGCTAGTTAGACCAGAAAATTACCTAATTTAATTTGAAAATGAAATTTCATTAAAAGGCTTTGTCAAGGAAAGGGTGGATGATCCCATAAGGCTACGGCCAAAGAAGGCCTTGTGCCTCGCCAAGACCTGGAAGCCAATTTCTGAAATTCAAATTCAAATTATCTTTTGTCAAATTCGAATCTAACTCAAATTTCAAATAATTATAGATTCTAATCTGTTTTCAAAACTTATTTCTTTTTCAAAAATCACTTAATCTATTTTTCCAAATTTCTAAACTTATTTGTTTTCAAATCTGTTTTCAAAACTAAAATAACATTTTCAAAATAAATTAAAATTCCTTTTCAAAATTAATTTTTACCCTCAAACCTGTCTCACAAAAACCTTAAGGTTAACGTGTTTGAAAACCCTAGACTGGGGTGAGACAGACTAGGAAGTGAAACTCAATTTAAGCTATCCCAAGTCAAATTGGATCCAAATCACCGAAAATCCTTTATGTGTAGGAACATAAAGATTTGGACCAATGGATGTTAGATAGCGGATGCTCCAGACACATGACTGGAGACAAATTGAAGTTCACCAAACTCAAGTTCAAAAACCTGGGCTCAGTGGCATTTGGAAATAATGCTACACTCAAGGTAATTGGGTCAGGTAATATTGAACTTAAATCTAATTTCATTATTAAGAAAGTTCTATTGGTTGAAGACTTTAGTTTTAACCTACTTAGCATAAGTCAGTTATGTGACTCTGGTTATTTAGTTACCTTCAACAATTCTAACTGCCTGATTAGAAATGCACAAGACTCAGAAATCATGCTTAAGGGCACTAGGAAAAATAATGTATACACTATAAGTCTTCCCCTTATACCCAAATGCATGTTAACACAATTAGAACAATCAAAACTCTGGCATAGGAGATTAGGTCATTGCAATCTAAGAACTATCTCAAAAATTACCCAACTTGGCTTAATCAAAGGTGTCCCTAAAATTAAGAATAATGAAAACCTAATATGTGAATCCTGTAATCAAGGCAAACAAACCAAGTCTAGTCACAAATTGATCCAATCTGATCAAACCCAAACCACACTTGAGCTCCTACACCTTGACCTATTTGATTCACATGGAGCCAAGTCACTAAGTGGAAACCGATACTGCTTAGTGATAATTGATGACTACTCTAGGTTCACTTGGGTCAGGTTTCTAAAGACCAAAGATGAAACCCTGAACCTATTTAACAACTTTTGTAAATTGATTGAAAATCAAAATGATACCAAAATCAAAAGACTTAGGTCTGACCACGGAGGAAAATTCGAGAATCAAAGATTCGAAGAATTCTGTAAAGTAAATGGATATAAACACGAATTTTCGTGTCCTAGAACCCCCCAACAAAATGGCATAGTAGAAAGAAAGAATAGAACCTTACAGGAAGCTGCTAGGGCTATGCTCAATGAATTTGACCTACCTAACCACTACTGGGCAGAAGCAATTAGCACAGCTTGCTATATCCAAAATAGGATTCTGCTTAATAAAAGGTTAAATAAAACACCCTATGAACTTTACTACCATAGACTTCCAAACCTACACTATCTTAGAGTCTTTGGATGCAAAGTCCATATTCTTAATAACAAAGACTATCTTGGAAAATTCCAATCCAAGTCAAACCCAGGTATCTTTTTAGGGTACTCTACAACAAGTAGAGCTTATAGAGTCTACAACAAAATAACTAAGAAAATTGAAGAAACAACCAACTTAATATTTGATGAAGAAACTAACCCAAAATCTGATAATTCTGACTTAGCTTCACCAAATACTGATCAAGAAGATAACTCTGAAACCCTAACTGAACCCTTTAATGACTTAACAATTAAACCAACTTCTGAATCAGTTGAACCAACCAATGAACCCAGAATTGAACCTATTGGACCAGCTGGACCTGAAGCTGAGCCAAGTACTAGAAAAACCAAGAAACCCAGACTCAGTCACCCAACTGACCAAATTGTAGGTGATCCAACCTTAGGAGTCAAAACTAGAGCTTCCTATAGAAATCTTAGTCAAATAGCCATGATTTCAAAGATTGAACCTAAGACTATTGAGGAAGCCCTACCTGATCCTGACTGGATCTTAGCTATGCAAGAAGAGCTAGCCCAATTTGAGAGAAACCAAGTCTGGGAGTTAGTACCTAAACCTAAGGGCAAATCCGTAATTGACACTAAGTGGATATTTAGGAATAAGTTAAACGATCAAGGTGAAATAGTCCGAAATAAAGCCCGCTTAGTAGCTAAGGGATTCAGTCAAGTAGAAGGGTTGGATTATGATGAAACCTATGTCCCTGTAGCTAGACTTGAGTCTATTAGGATGTTACTAGCCTTTGCATCCCATAAAGGATTTAAATTATACCAAATGGATGTAAAGTCAGCCTTCTTAAATGGGCTTATTAAGGAAGAAGTTTATGTAGGACAACCCCCAGGGTTTGAGGATATAGAAAAACCCGATCATGTCTACAAACTTAGTAAAGCCCTTTATGGACTAAAACAAGCACCCAGGGCGTGGTATGAAAGATTATCCAATTACCTGATCTCTAAAGAATTCAAACAAAGTCAAATTGACCCAACCTTGTTTGTTAAAATTTTAGAAAAGGATATATTTATTGCCCAAATTTACGTAGATGATATAATATTTGGATCAACTAACTCTAAATTTCTAAAAGAATTTGTAACAATAATGGAAAATGAGTTCGAAATGAGTTTAGTTGGGGAACTTAACTTTTTCCTAGGGTTACAAATCAAACAAACTAAGGATGGAAATTATGTACATCAATCTAAATATGCTAAAGAACTAATTAAGAAATTTAAAATGGATAACTCTAAAAGTATAAGTACCCCAATGGCCACAAATGTGAAAATAGATAATCACCCTGATGGCAAACCAGTAGATCTAAAACTTTATAGAAGTATGATAGGAAGTCTACTATACCTTATAGCCAGCAGACCTGATATACTTTTTTCAGTAGGAATGTGCGCTAGGTACCAAACCTGTGCTAAGGAGACTCACCTAGCAGCCCTAAAACGAATTTTAAGATACATTAAGGGCACCCTAAATGTAGGGATATTGTAACGACCCGGCCCATTTGGCGGCCCATTTGGCGGTCTCGACCGTCGACCGTCGACCGTGCCGTTACCAATACTAGGTCTTCCCACTCCTGGGCGTGGATTTTTGCCTTCCCAGGATTCGAACTCTAGACCCAGGCTTAAATCTAGTTCTTTGTGAATCCTGAATACCAATTGAGCTATCAATTGGTATTCAGGATTCACAAAGAACTAGATTTAAGCCTGGGTCTAGAGTTCGAATCCTGGGAAGGCAAAAATCCACGCCCAGGAGTGGGAAGACCTAGTATTGGTAACGGCACGGTTGACGGTCGACGGTCGAGACCGCCAAATGGGCCGGGTCGTTACAGATATGGTACCCTAGGACTTCATCCTTTAAGTTGTCAGGATACTCTGATTCTGACTATGCTGGTTGTAAATTAGACAGAAAAAGTACAAGTGGAAGCTGTCAACTTTTAGGAAACAGCTTAGTAAGTTGGTGCAGTAGGAAGCAACACTGTGTTGCTCTATCCACAACTGAAGCTGAATATGTAGCCTTAGGAGAGTGTGTAGCTCAACTCCTATGGATGATGCATACTCTTAAGGACTTTCAGCTAGACTACAATCAGACCCAAGTCAATATTGACAATATTAGCTCAATTAACTTAACCAAAAACCCAATACAACACTCTAGAACCAAACACATAGAAGTAAAACATCACTTTGTAAGAGATCACGTAGTTAGGGGTGAAATAGTCCTTAAGCATGTAGACTCCAAGTCCAACCTAGCTGACATATTCACTAAACCCCTACCTAAATCTGAGTTTAGCTCACTAAGAAGGCAGTTAGGGTTGTGCTTAGTAGAATAGAATCATTTGTTTTTTTAAAAATATTTTAAATTGATTTTAAAATGTCTTAAATTGATCTTAAAATGTCTTAATTGATTTTAAAATGTTTTCTTTGTTAAAAATGTTTTACTTTGATTTTTTTTACTTAGTTTTATTTCAAAAACTACCCCCTTCAAAACTAGGATTTTCTTCGAAATGGAATTAGCCTAGGCTCTAACCCTAGAACTGCATGCACCTATAGATCTAGAAGTCAACATCTCACAAGCACCTTAGGGTACTTTGAGTGATAACCTAGAAAGGGTTGAGATGCTTAGGTCTTTGCCTTAACTCAAGATGCTTTAAGTCAGTGCATCTGCAGTAGTTGGGGCACTAAATACAAACTGAACAGCAATCAAGTTAAGTATCAAGATTAGAAAATCTAACTTGAACAAAAACACTTAACTTGACTAACCCTAGCAAAAGCTACTGTTTATAACAGTTAGTAAGTAGCTAATTGGGTTAGACATGTCCCTAAAGATGAAACCAGACTTAGGTCTTAGTTTGATTCAGTACAGCAAATGCTTTATTATTGCAAATATTTCTTCTGCATTTTTTTTGATATATGTCAAAGGGGGAGAGTTGGAAAGGAAACAGGGAACAAAAATGTTTTTCCAAAATTTCTAACTCTGAAAGCTTAATTTATTTGCTTAAAATTCCTTTTGCTCTGAATTGCTATTAATTTTTGCTTAAAATATTCACTGAAAAGCTTTTTCTAATGTCTGAAATTTTTTCTAATCCTGAAAAGTTTTCTAAGTCTGAAAAAGTTTTCCAAGTCTCGAATCTTTCTAAGTATGAATTTTTAAAGCCTGAATTTTTTTGTGCTTAAAAACAAGAGTTTTCAAAAACTGAAAAAGTCTAAGTTTAAAAAAAGTTTTCCTAAACTCAAAATTTGCTAAAATATGAAAACTTCTTCAAACTTAGAACATTTTTTTAAAAACTCAGCCAATACTTAAAAAGTCTTTCTATAATAAAAAGTATTTAAACTAAAACCACCTACTTTTGAAAAACCTAGGGGGAGATTACTTCCAGGGGGAGGGAATCTAACTTAGGATTTCAATTTCAGCATTTTTCCTTAACCTTTTGAACTAGGTTGCCATATATCAAAAAGGGGGAGATTGTTGGTGCAGATTGCACCCAAGTCAAACCTGTGTTTTGATATTGGCAAAAGGGTTCAAAAGTTAAGGGTTAATTGGTGTCTAACAAGTTTCTTGAGTGTACAGGAAAAGCCCTAGCGAAGGAATGCTAGGCACTGGCGAAGGACTGCCAGAATGGACAAAGCCCTAGCGAAGGAATGCTAGGCACTGGCGAAGGACTGCCAGAAGAAAAGACCTAGCGAAGGGCTGCTAGGCACCAACCGAAGGGCAGCTTGGTACCTCAAGACCTGGCGAAGGACTACTGGGCAAAAGTCCAACTGGAGGAGCCGGTTGGCACCAGGTAAATTCTCCCGAGAGGAGTAGGTGTGGACGCGTTCCCCTTGAGGGAACATTAGGCGTCGGTTCGACCTAGGGCTCCATTTTGGAGACCAAAGTCAGAACCAAGACAGCTGAGGCTGTATAACCTATTATTTTATTATTTTATTGTGTTTTGGACTAACCCTGGATGCAGGACCGAAGGAACGAGTATCTGCAGCTCAGAATGCCTCAAAGGAGTGAGGCAACCGCTGACCAGGGCGCCCGGAGTGTCCCGGGCGCCCCCATGGTGACCACAAAACACAACAAGACAAGAAAGACTTCGACAGTACATACACAGGGCGCCCCCGCTGTCCCGGGCGCCCCCATTGCAAATCAACTCTGTCGCGTCTGCGCTACATGCACAGGGCGCCCCCGCTGTCCCGGGCGCCCCCAGCCAGATTTACCAAAGAAGACTCAGCGCTGCGGATAAGAGTTGGTCGAGTCAACCAGGGCGCCCCCAGCGTATAGGGCGCCCCAGTCAAGACCTTATCCCGAGGTTCAAGGGATAAGTGGTTGACTGCGCTTTGTGTGGATCTGCTGCCACGTGGGGGGGCGCCCCCGTCGACCAGGGCGCCCCCAGGCCCTATATAAAGGGCCCTCGACCTCCTTCTTCAAGGCATCAATCACTGCGACACTTCTGCGCTCTTCTGCTTCCGCGACACGCTCCAGAAATCTTCCAACTCGAGCTGACGACGTCCCGCTGCTCCGAAACTTCGATCTACACCGGACGTCGGTAACGAAGAGCTGTATTTAAAGTTTACTAAACTGTTCTTGTTATTATCTTTCTTGTAAACTTTTACGAACTTATAGAATTGCCCGCAGAAAACGGTCAACGACCGTGGGCCTTGGAGTAGGAGTCGACCCAGGCTCCGAACCAAGTAAAACGACCGTGTTAGCGTTGTTTTTGCTCTGTTTTATTCTGCTGCGCACTTACTCTTTTTAAATCCGAACGATTTGCGACATTCACCCCCCCCCTCTCTCGCATTTCTCGATCCAACACGTCTCTCCTCCCCCTCAACTCTTGAATTTGACACCTTCTCTTCTTCTCTTGATGAGGTAGATGATCTTTCATTTAATTCATCCTCCTCTTGGGCTATTGAGCTCACTTCCTCGGGCTCTTTCACTAATGGAACTCGTGTAGGATTTTCATGGAATTCTCCTATCTTTTTCCATACCTCATGTGCACTTTCGTACTTACCTACACCACTAACTATTTCATTAGGCAAAACACTAAGTAAAATTGCAATTACCTTTTCATTTGCCTTTGATTGATTTTGTTGCTCTTGATTCCAATATCTTGGTCGGAGCTTCTTCCCATGCTTATCTCTAAGAATTTCAAATGGTTCTTCAATCGCAATCCTAAGGTCCTACTCCATTCCAAACCATGACTATATCCGCATCCTCCAATAGTTGAAATCCTTGGAATCATAGAGAGGTGGGACATTGATGTTATCCCCCAACTTATCTTCAATTTCCATCTTCTCTAGCTTGTTCCCTCTCGGCGATTAGTCCGACAAGAGCGGTCCTTCGCTTTGATACCATTTGTTAGATCGATGTCGGTTTGCTAGAGGGGGTGAATAGCAATTTTTGGTTTGTTCTTCCTACGTTGTTAGTGCGCAAGCGGAAATACAATAAAAACTAAACTAAAACAAACAAACAACGCTAACAAACCTATTTACGTGGTTCGGAGATGAAGACTCCTACTCCACGACAGTCCGTGAGGTGGACGATCCCTCTATCCTTCGGCGGATGACTCCCCGGATGTCCTCCGGCTAGCTCGCGTAGCTCCTTGTGGGTGGAGAAACCTAGCCACAACCTTGAGAGTACACCTCTGAGCTCTAGAGACTACTAACAAGCCTTAACCAAGCTTGTTTCGTCAGGGATTTCTAGCCAAACCCGAGCCTCTTTAAATAAAGCTCAAGGCTGGAAAGTACCCTACTAGTCGACTACTCCCAGGGCAGTCGACTGCAATCGACTGCTCCCAGGGCAGTCGACTGCAATCGACTGCCCCCACTCAAAATTCGACCGTTGTAACTCAACGTTCGAATTCTGTCTACTTACCAGTCGACTGCTCCTGGGGCAGTCAACTGGTCCAGGGTCGAAAACCTACTGTGAGTTTCTATTTATGCTGGCAGTCGACTGTTATATCTCCAGTCGACTGCCCAGCTTATACAAACACTCTTCCTCACTCCAACGACCCTCCTCCACGCGTGCCTTCAGGTACACTCCCTTGGCTTGCCCCTTGAAGTCCTCTTCCACTGGCTATCATCTCTCGGATGTGCATACAAGCCTTCCCTTGGCTTGCCTCCATGTCACCCTTCATGTGTGCCCTTTGAAGTCCACTTCCCGGCTTGCCCTTGGAGTCCTCATCCCTCGGCTCTCGTCCCTTCATGACTCAGCTGACACTTCACCAGCAGCTTTGACTGTTGCCTTCGAGCCCTCTTCGTCTTCGGCTCCCATCCCTCGGATGCACACAAGCCTCCAGCTTGTCTCCATACCATCCTTCACGCATGCCTCAAAGTCCGCGCCCCTCGGCTCATCATCCCTGCTATCCAAGGTCTCTCGGGTGCACACAAGCCTCCAGCTTCTCTCCATACCACCCTTCACTGTATCGAAGCCATCCAGCTAGGTCAATATGTGTAACCTGCACATCCTGCACACTCACATACACACATCAAATACAAGGTAAAACTTAACTTAAACCCTTTGCCCAAACATCCAAAACACATGGTCACTCCGGACCATAGATTGCCTCAACAAGGGTTAGCCAAACCGGACTTGATATTTGGTAGGATAAACCCAAGTTTTATCAGTTTGACCAAAGGGTTAGCCAAACATGACCTGATATTTAGTAGAGTGATTAACAAAGAACCCAGAGCTGGTCAGGTTGACCAAGGGTTAAGCTAAATAGGACTTGATGTTTGGTGGAGTGACTAAACCTAAATATAGTCAGTTAGACCAAGGACTAAGCTAAACATGACTTGATGTTTGATAGAGAGAAGTCTAGTTAAGATGACTAGCAAAGAAGTCCTTGTCAAGGTACCGAAGACTTGGTAAGTGAAGCTGGGCATGAAGTCCTGGTTCAGAGAATTGGGCACAAAGTCTTGGCTGAGGGTTGGGCACCGAAGTCGTGGTCGAGGATCGGGCATGAAATCCTGGTGAGTGAAGCTGAGCATGAAGACCTGACCATAGATTGGGCACAAAATCCTAGCGAGTGAAGCTAGGCAAGGTAAAGTCCTAGTGAGTGAAGCTAGGCAGTGGGAAACCTTAAGTAGTAAAGTCTTTGGGAGTTAATTTCAAGCAAAGCCTAGTAGGTCAGGTAGACTTACAAAAGTTGGGCTAAGGATGTTTGTTTGCTTTGTGTGTTTGCTTGTCTTGCAGGAATCTAATGCTAGAGGCAAGAAAGGAGAGCAAAAGCAAAGCGGAAAGCAAACTGCAGCTTGGGACCACTCCTAAGCGCCCGAAAGCTCTCGAGCACCGAGTGGCTCCCGGGCACCTGAGTGATGCCGAGAGCTTTTCCACGGGTCTTATCCCCTGTGATGCGCGCGCCGAGTTGATCAGATAAGGATCACATTAAGGGCGTCCCTATAAGCACACGTGCACCCTAGTGACCTATATATAAAGGGATTCGAGCCGAGGATTCAGATCATCAATTCCATCATTCTACTACTCACTCGTTGCGAAACAAAAGTGCTAAGGTGAAGCTCTACGACCAAGGAGGCTTCAAGAAGAAGTGCATTGCACTACGGACTTTCGAATTGACCGAGATCTTCTTTCTTTATTGGTTTGCTTTTATTACAAACTGTATTTAAATTTCATTTACTTTTGCTTGTATTTCTCAAACTATAAGACGGATTTTCTACGTGTCTACTGACTTGATTTTTTATTTTATTTCGTTGTGCTACTAACGAATTTTACGATGTTGAATGAACAAACGATAAGAAGATGAAAGTTCTCGAAAGTCGATTTTCATCCCCCCTTCTCCTATCGATGGCACCGATCCCAGAAATATTTCCTTTGTGATCAACAAGGTCTCATAGTTTATGTATGCCCTTTTAGAGATGCATTGAGTCACTATGAAGCGTCTACTTTGGTAACTCAATGGTATTAAGGATTTTGGCATTCATCTTCTTGTGGATACACCTCTCACCTTTCATGGTTTCTCTGATACGGACTGGACAGGAGATTTGGATGATCAGTGTTCTATAGGTGCATTTATTATTTTTTGTAGCGCACGGTTACCCACTTCGACTGAGGTTGAATATCACATCATTGCCTTTGTAGCATCAAAGCTTCAATGGATTAAGTCACTTCTGACAGAACAGTTTCTTTTGGTTATAACGCCTATCATACTCTTCACTGATAATGTGGGTGTCACTTATCTTTCGGCTAATCCTGTTTTTCGCTCTCGAATGAGGGCATTTGATTATTGAGTATTACTTTGTTCATAATCTAGTGTAATCATTCAAACTGCAAGTCATTCATATTCTTGCTGCTAATCAGTTAGTGAATGTACTCATCAAGTCACTTTTTCGACCTCAGTTGTTTGCTATTTGTAATAATATTGGTGTTATATCTGGGACACCATCTTGAGATGACATATTAGAGAATATCTACTTAATTTATTTATTTATATTTTTCTAATATTTTAGATGTTTTTACTATTTTACACCTGTGATGATATTTATATACTATACATAGTGTGTATTCTACTCTCAACAATTAGCTCCAAATGATTTCAGACTATTGGCTCCAGAGATTCTATCTGTGAAATTTGACATCTAAAGTGTATCAGAAATAAGGCTCAGTTCAGATTTCAAACAAAAATGATGCCAATGTGACGAACAAATTAGATTCGTAGAAGGTTTCCACAATGCAAACGGATCTCTTTCCTAGATGGACATACGGTTAGATTCTTATGGCACTTACCTTAAGGGTACGTTTGGTTAGGGATTATCCTTGATAATCTTGGTTATCCATCCAAGGTTATCAACGAAAACTTTATTTAGTTTCGATAATTAGCGATTCCCAAGTAATGATCGATGCCCGACACGTCAGCAAAAGGGTCATGCAACTAGGAATCGAAAAACCTTATGAAAGTAAGATTTTTCTTGATTCCGGGATTATATAATTTTTTTTTCCAAAATTATCCTCCAATATTTACATTTAAGACGAAAATAACCATTACAATTTATTAACATTCGAACCACCGCCGGCGGGCAGATACCACCGCCGGCGGCCGGCGACCACCGCCGGCGGCCGGCGACCACCGCCGGCGGCCGGCGACCACCGCCGGCGGCCGGCGACCACCGCCGGCGGCCGGCGACCACCGCCGGCGGCCGGCGACCATCACCGGCGACCGCCGGCGACAGCCGGTGACCGACGACCGACGACGACCGGTGACCGGCGACCGACGACGGCCGACGGCAACCGGTGACCTACGACTACCGACGACCAACAACTAAATTAGAATATTTTTTATTTAATATTTTAATTAGATTTTTAATATATTAAATAGAGAAAAATAAATAAATTTAATTTAAATTTTAATGAAATTATCTAAACAAATTCTAAAGGATAATATGGTAAAATATTATATTATGTTATAGACTATTACCTCTAAACAAACAAGATTTTATTTGATTACCTAGATTGAACAAAACAACTTCAGGTTATGTTTCATTCCCCATTACCTTGGTTATGTTTCATTCCCCATTACCTTGGTTATGTGATTACTTGATAATCATATAACTAAGGTTATATACGATAACTTGAACCAAAAACACTCTAAGGGAGTGTTTGGGAGAGTTTCTGCTAGCTGCTTTTTAGATTCTAGCTATATAGAAGCACTTTTGAGTGTTTGTGAATATCAGATTCTGCTTTAACTTCTATAACTTTTAGCCAAAAGCTAGAAGCAAGAATTTGATGTTTTTTCTGCTTCTGCTTTTTTGCTTATGGTCTAGAATTAAAAGTAGACATATATACCCTTAATAATTTATCATTTTACATAATTGTCACCATAGTTTTAAATAAAATTTTATATTTTCATATAATTTATATATTCATAATTTTTTTATAAATTTTTATAAATTTATATAAATTTGTCATTTTTTTATATTTATATTTTTATTAATTATATATTTTTTAAACATATATATTATTAAAAAAATTAATTTTGATATAATATTCAAAATATAATAATAAATATATAAAACATTATTGATGGTGTATCAAAATTATATTTAGATAATTAAAAAAAATAATTTATATAGTTTAAGGATATTGTTGTCATTTAACTAAAAATTAAGTTTGGAAGTAATTATTCACCAAACACTCAAATTTTACCTTGTGTCAGCTTTTAGCTTCTATTTCCAAACACTCTATACTTTAACTTCTCACTGACTTTAAGATAATCTCTATAAGAATCACTTTTCAAGAAGTAAAAATTCTTCCAAACACTCCCTAAAGATCTTTTGCTTTGCTTTGTCAAATGGTCTTAACATCAACTATTCAAATTGGCCGTGAATTGACTATAATGTACAAGACTATGATTTAAACAAAACAGAAAAATCCATTAGTTGTGAGGAGTTAGACCCGGTTGTCATCGTCGTCGTGGTTGTTGGTCCATTGCTTGTGGCCGGGCCACCAGTTGGGGCACTCGGGGCTGAAGTAAGAGGCCTTAACGCGCGTCTCGAGCAGCTCCACCAGCGGCCCTGCCTGCACGCACCGCGGCGCCTTGTACTGGTTGAAGGATGCGCCTTGGCTTAGCGCGTAGTCCATCAGCTTGTCGAACGTCCCCTTCTCCACCTCGCGGATCTCCAGCGGCCCGACCGACTGGTCGCACGCCCGGGCCTGCCGGTACACGCTGTTCAGAGCCTCCTCCACCGCCAGGCAGCAGTCCTCCATCGCTGCCGCCGGCACCGGCGACCGCTCCCCTCCCCGCAGCTCCCAGTACAGGACGTAGTGCCCCGGTGCCGAGCACCCGCCCGTCTCAGCGTAGCTCGTATAGTCCGCCAGGACCCAGCCGTACTGCTCCAGATTCCGCGTAGCCGCACTCACCGCCGCATGAAGCTCCACCTCGTCCGTCTTCTCTGCCTCGAGGCTCAGCACCACATTCTTCCGCCGCACGAATTTGAACTGCGGCGCCTTGTTCTTGAATCCCGATACCCGCAGCACGTCGCCGATTCTGTACCTATACAGCCCTGAAATGCATGCAACTTACTTGACCTCTGTTTCGATGCCTAATTTCTTGTATATACGAGTTAACTTGCCGGGATAGGTGGTGACGACGAGCTCGTACTCGTGGCCGAGTTTGACGTCGACGAGGTCTACGAGGTCATCGACCTCGGCTTTGTCGTTGCTGCTGCATTGGAGGTCGAGGAACTCGAAGTAGGCCATAGTGGGGATGAGCGTGTAGGCGACGTCGCTGGGGTCGCAAAGGGGGTTGAGATTGATGCCGAAGTAGCACTCGGACGAGGCGTACATGGTGGAGACCAGAGGGAGGCCGCCGCTGTAGAATTCGAGGGTGGGGATGTACTGCGCCATAGCGCCCGTCACGATGACGTCGACATACTTGGTTCCGGGCCAGAGACGCCGGATGATGCCCCGCCACGAGCTCCGCCGGCACTCGGCCTCGATCCGGCGCGCGAGGTCGGGGTCAGGACGGCACAGCACGCGCGAGACTGCCTCGCGCACGCCGCCGTCGGCGACGTGAGCCGGGTCGAGCTCGCCGTCGCGGATGTCGCAGCACAGGCTCCTCCAGTTCTTCTCGAGGAAGCGGAGGGCGCGGATGAATCCGGAGGCAAAGACGGCGCCGACTCGGACCACCTCGTCGCGCTGGACGAGGCCGCAGAGCAGCTGGGCGTACATGCTCTGGTGGGGGTCCGGGCAGAGCACCGCCTCGTTGGGGCTGGTGTAAGAGTTGAAGGGATCGTCGCGTGGCCGGTCGAGGAAGTGGCGACTGGTGTAGTAGCTTGTGAGCACTGGGCGGGCCACGAGACCGCCGGGCGTCCGTGTCTCTGCCTTCACGAACAGCAGGTACATCCCCTTCCTGCCGTCGAGCCCCGGCACGAACTGCCCCATCACTGGCATTAGCAAACTGTACAACAGACTTCGCCGATCGAGCTCCTCCTCGATCGTCGGCATCAGCTTCCGCTCCCCTCCCGAGGTCCCCGAGCTGATATTCCACAAAAGATCGCCTGAGACCACTGATCTCGCAGGATTAAGCAAACAAGAAAGAACTGTTCAGGATACCTCGTGAGGAACTCTGAGATGGGGCGGCCGGAGAAGATGGGGGAGGTGTCGCCATGGGCGACGCGAAGGATGTCCGGCTGCAGGTCTTCGTAGGTGACGACAGGGATGAGACGCTTGAACGCGTCGGGGTCGGCCCCAGCGCGGCCGGAGAGGCCATGCCGGCGGAGGTACTCGGCGGCGGCGTTCTGCCCAAGTATTTCGCTCAGCACGCGCCGTTGGACGACGTCGGCATTCGCTGTGACGTGCTCGATGAATTCGAGCGCCTTCAGGTGCGCCTCCGGCGGCGTGATCTTCCCTGCCTCCGGCATGGTTTGCACTTCACAATAGTAGTAGCGATGGATCGATCAACAACAAGATTGAAATGGTTTAAATTAATGAGATGGCGTTGGTGTTTGATCGATGCGTGTGAGGAGAGGAAGACGGCGATGAGCTTTTATAGAAAGGAGAAGATCGCGGGGGCAAGGAATATTTGCATAGAATAAGACCCAAAAATAGGCATCTTATCTAGCTAATATTTTTCGATAAGTTTTATGTTTTCAATTTATCATAATAATTTCAATAATATATTTTTAAAAGGAAATCTATTATTATTCCTAGTATCTGTTTATTGTATATGTGACAGATATATTTTTTTGAATACCAAAAGATTTTTTATGTTGCAATATTAATTTATTCTGATTGATTGTTTTTTAGGTTGGCAATAAGAAAAATAATAATGATTTGTTGATAAATTTCATTATTATTTGAATGAATACATAAAAATACAAGATCTTTTTAAAAAATAGCAATATTTTTAATTTTTATCTAATTTATCATACTTTTAAATTTCATATTCATTTTATCTATTTTTATTAAAATAATGATCTAATATTCAAGATAATTTATATATTAGATCCATACACAATTATATTTGGTGGTTATGTTGATAATAACCTTTAAGACTTCTATAACGATCGTTTACTACCCCTTTAACACCTCCTCCCCTTACTATCTCCTTACCACCTTCATTCACAAACTTTGATACCAGTTATAGATCTTAATTTAGTTGTCTCCAATCTTCTCTTCTGGTCTAACTATGCAATGACTCTCACTAATTACTTCTTTCACTTAGCTAAAGACCGCTATATATATTATACCATCGATCGATCTCGACCGCCAATACATTATAGCCAAGATCTCCTTGACTGTGCTAGCCACTATATTTTATATATATATATATATATATATATATATATATATATATATATATATATATATATATATATATAAAAAGAACAGTTTGAACCACTCCTATATTTTTTTTGTCGGCTTTCATAATCATTGGTAAAAATTAAAAAACTGATATATATTAAAAAAGCAAGAAATTTGGACTTAATCTTGTATTTCTTCGGAAAGACCTCGCTTGGCTAGCTAAAAGTTCCTGAGCATAGAGCTTCCCAACTTCAGATGAATTGTTTTTACTCGTGTTTGATGTCAAGGTGTTTGCCAAAGAAGGATTTGTTGCTACTTTCCTCAACCAATTAAGCATTTGGGCCAGAGGTTGTGTCTTTCTCTTCTTATGGTTACTTCCTCCATTAGCAACGAATCCTCCCAAGGTTACAACATCCTTGGCATTGCGCTTATCAACAACAATTGTTGTTGAGAATTGGTCTTCACTTGCTACACTTTTATCGGGTTTGATAACTGTTGGTAAAAATTAAAAAACCGATCTCAGACTCCTAATCAGACCCGATTCTTGCCCAAATTAATTGACTGTCGATAGACCCGGCCTCGGGTCGAGTCCCAGACAGACTCGGCCTCAGGCTCATTACCGATTCAGGTACCAATTCACTCGATTCTAACTCAAATTAATTGACTAACAGTTCAAATTTTTATTTTATTTTTCTTTCAAAGATTGTAATAGATTTTTTTTATAAATATAAAGATATTAAAAAAATTATTTGCAATGGGACTCCAACCTAGGTCTCCTAAACAATTAGATTTTTTATAACTGATTAATAGTTTCTTTTATTATATTGTTATTCTTAATAATTAGGAGAAAAGTAAGAGAGATATTTATTGATTTATTAATTATTTTACAATCCTTTTGTCGATATATAATTTCATATGTTAATTAATTATTTAATAACTAATTAATAGTTTTCTTTTACTATATAATTATTCTTAATAAGTCCAAAAATATCAAGGTTTGATAAATGATAAATGAAATATGAAATTAGGGTTACCTATAGAAATGACTCTGGTTCACTATTGGAAAAAGACAAGATAAAAATTTAGGTTAGCTTTATTTAATTTGCCATTAGAAACTAATAAAAGTCAAAAAAAGTTAAGTAAAAAAATTAATTTGTTAATATATTTTTAAAAAATAGTTCCTTATAAATAATAATGATATTTAATAATATTCTAATCATAAATAATTTAATATGATTTTTTATATTAAAATAAATATTTTTTAATAAATATCATTATTAAATATTTATAATAATATTTTAAAAAATATTAATTAAAAATATCAAAGTTAGAGGATGAATACAATCAAATAAAGAAGAGAGATTTTCCTGAATGAGATTTAGGATTTTAGAGTTGAATTGACGAAGATGAAAAGTTTTCAGTGTAAGATTTAGGTTTAGAGTTGAATAGAAGAAGTGGAAAGATTTTTGACGTGAGATTTAGAGTCTCAATGATGGAGAGAGGAAGATGATGTCGTAGAGGTTGCTTACGAATGTTTGGTCAAGGTGGACCGGCAAGAAGGGGTGAATTGCACTTGTAAAATAAAATAGATCTTTTGTCTGACTCATAAAGATTCCAGATTAGTTGCAACAATAAATTAAAATAAACATAAACTAATTAACTGAATTGAATTAGTAAAAGGGAAGACACAAGAAGTTACTTGGTTACAATCTGGGTGGTTATTAATCCAAGACGGTTGAAGCTCACTATCAAAATCTCCTTCTGGCGGATGTCACGGCCCCAGAGGCACATGCATACTCGAAAATCGGGTTGCATCTGTCCTGTACGGTGGACAAGTTGGGACATATACTACATCATCTCCTCAATATAGCTTAGCCACATGCGGCTAGCTTCACAACAATAAGAAAAATAAACACAACCATGCAGTTTATAATAATTTGATGGCTCAGCCATCATAAACAAAAAGAAAACTCCAAAATAAAGATATCTCCAATACGTGAATATCGGACCAATAAAAAACATATCCAGTCTATGAAGTAAATGCAAAAACAATGAAATTTCAAAAATAAGTACTACGGTAGTAAAACTAATTAAATACGGAAACAAACTCAACACTGGGGACTGGCAACTGGATCCTCTCCTAGCTCCAAGAAATGCAACTACATGCTATCTAAAACAAAAAGAGAAAGTAGGGATGGTGAGTCTGGGCGAACTCAACGAGTATAAGAATAAACAATAGCATGGCATGATCAAGCTAGGTACAGTCTCTAAGAAATATAAGAATACCTAAACATGTACCTAAACATGTATAACATATCAACACAACATGGCACAAAGCAAAATGACAACTAAGCATATACGAAAAACCTCATGATATCACAATATCAAAACATACATGCATGTCAACCAAATGCAGCAAACACAGCTCATATAAATGCTGGGGAGCCAACTGCTCCAAACCCCGGAATAAAGGGGGAGCTATCAACAACTCTAATGCTGGGGAGCCAACTGCTCCAAACCCCGGAATAAAGGGGGAGCTATCAACAACTCTAATATCCCTCTAAAACAACGGTGCGCTGGTAGAAACAACAAGTATCAGAAAACCAACTAAGAACCAACCAGAAGCCAACGATCATGCAACTAGGTATGATATTTCTAATGTCAAATAAACCTAATTGTGTTTAATCAAACTCTAAGTACTCATGTACAAGCGGAGACTGTACGGATACAGAACAAACAGAATAGAAATTCAACAGGAGACTGTACGGATACAGAATTTTTGAATACTCGATGATCAACAAAGAAAGTATCAACGACGTCATAAAATAACAACAACAAGATCAAGGTCAAGCAGACCTATAAAGACATAATAAGTCATACATTAAGATAAACGAACTACACGAGTACAAAGGAGAAGTACCCGCCTCGTAAATGACATACGTATCGGAGAAAAACCCCTCACGATAAATCGAATGAGTCTAAATCATGATCCTGTATAAATGAGGAAGTTTAGTTATTTATTCAATTAAATAATCAACTAAACTAACTACTAAACTTAATTAGGATCTAACCCTAGACACAATATGTGTTTAACTAAATCTACACAATTATAGATTCCTTCTAAGTATAATCTCCACTTAGTTAATTCTAATCTTGCTAGAGTAGACATCCACTAAATTCATCTCACGACTAATCATCTACACAGCCTATACACCCATTAGCTCATGACCAATTACAAAGCTAAAACTAAATAAATAAGCTACACATCTAATCTCAATCCAGAAATACCACAACTCATGGTGTCCGCAAACAACACAAATCAAGACACTATATTTCATTCGAAATAGAGATATAACACTAGAACTCACACAGGAACAAACTTCAACTATTACAGTAATTTCGTTTCAAAACATAGATCTAACACTTGAAAAAAAAAACAAACTTGAATAGAGCTAGATTATCCTTCTGATCTAACCACAAAATCATCACCAAAATTCTTCCAAGGTAAACCCTAAGCAAACAAATCTTACCCGTAGATGCCACACACATGGAACTTCTTCTCCCTTCCTACTTTGATCCGATGTAACCAACAAACACCCTCGAATCCAGGCAAGGCTCTTCTTCGATATGCCCTCCTCAATTCCGATCCAATAAAAGCTAGCAACCACTCAAGAACTCAGTATCATCAAAAATCAAACCTAAATACTTGTAGCCTTACCCGGATTTGTGCCGCACATGAGCCTTCTCCTCTGCCAGAGGAATCAGGCGAATTGTCTTCACCGAGGGTCAAGGGAAATCTAGTAGGAGGGTCATTGGCGTTGGTCAATGGATCAAGGAAAAGAGGGGAAATTGCACGGATGAGTTGCGCGATGAAGAGGACTCGAAAGAGGGCTCGCCGGGAGGAAACGATTTCCACATGGAGAGGAACCGCAAGGCTACGACGTCGGGCAAAAACTGAGAGGGCGAGGTATCGTGTGATGAGGAAAGGAAAGATAGGGTTATATGTTTAGGCAAGTTTTCAAAAAGACCCCCCTAAGTTTAGATTATTAAACTTCTACCCTAAATTTTAAATTTTTATGCCTTTTTTTGCCCTCTAAATTTTTGATACTTAACAGCGGAGAAGCCTTTATAGACTTTATAGCACAAGACAAAAGTTAAAAAAATTACTAGAAATTCGATTACAGTCAATTGATTAATTTGGAACTAAGCTCTGGGGGGGCCCATTTATAACCCATGTTAATTCTATCTGAATGCTAACGTGACATCATAGAGGCGCCTGAGTGCTTGAGGGCGCCTAACACATAACTTGAGTGTTATTCAATGTACAACGTTCGCAAATGACTAGCTGGTAGATAGGAATTGGCTCTCGGGAGTCTGTAGGCACAGGGGTGGTCGAGTGCTTGGGTGCCCGTATGCATAGGGCCACCTGAGACCTCGGGCACCCCTATGTTTAAGGGCACCCGAGTAACTTTTGGTCAGCAACTTGCTGACCAGTCTCCAATAGGTCTTCTTGGGTGATTTCTGGCCAACCAGAGTTAGGCTTACCCGAATCCTACTCCAACCTTTCACCTTTCGAGCGTCCTTCCTCCCGACTTCTCGTCCTTCGGACGTCGCGCACGCCCTTCTCGCTCCACCGGTGTACTCTTTCGCAGCTTCCGTGCAACACCCCAAAATTTTCCCATATGAAATATTATGAATTCATGAAACATTATTATTATTATGAAATATTATGAATTCATGAAAAATTATCATTATTATGAAATTTCATGATGGGCTTGGCCTAATGGGCTTTGATATGGATTAGTGCAAAATGTGATAAAAAGAAGAGATAGAAAGGAGGAAGCAAGGATTGAACCTTGAACCTCCTAGTTGCACTAATCATGTCATAACCAACACACCAAGCCATGTTTCATGTTGAGAGAATAAGAAACATGCTTGTTAAAGCTAGGGAAGTGAAGAGACATGTCTCTTCATGAGAAAAGTATAAATAAGTGAAGGGAAGTTGGGATAACTTCCTCTCTTCTTCTTCCTCACTCTTCCCTCTTCAAAACTGAAAACTCTCCCCTCCCCTTCTCAAATTTTTGAAACTCCAACCCTAGGTTTCCTCCATAAGAAAAACTCCCAAGAGGGCCCTATAGAGAGACTACCTTCTACTAAAGCAAGGCTAAGGAAATGAAGCGCAAGAAGGGCTCTCCTCTCCTCCTCTTCAAAGACTTCTTGGGGGAGATTCAAGCGAGAGGATGTAAGTAATCCCCTCACCTGCATTACAATAGTTTCGAGTGCCTAAAATGGTTTAAACATAGGATGAAGCTCTTGATGTTTTCGGCCAAGAAGGTTTTTAGGGCTTGCGAGGGTTTAAACTACTCCTATACTTGCATATGTTTTTCCTCATGATGTGTGACTAAATAGATGATGATAATATGATGTTTTCCTTGTCCTTAAGCCCCCCAAAAACCCGGAGTAGGCTTGCTGGAATTTTCGACCAAGGACCTCTTTTAGGGCTTAGAGAGGTTTAAACTCCTAGTATGCTTGATAATGACCCTCCCTATGATATATAAGATGATATGTGATGTAAATATGGTTTATTCATGATTTTAACATGCTTGGAAACTAAGGTATGTATGCTGAAATTTTCTGTAAAGAATGATAAGTAGGACTTAAGAAGGGGTAACAACCCCAACATGCCTTCTAATGTCTCCTCTATGATGCCTACCTTAATGTATGATGTTAGTGTAATGTTTTTCATGTTTTATCATGCTCTAAACTTAGAGTTTATATGCTGGAATTTTCTGATTAAATAAGAATTTGGGCTAAGGGGGAAGCTACAACCCCAATTAGGCATGCCAAGGATGCCCATGATATGCTATGAGTAGTATAGGTGATAACATGTCTTCTCCCATGCTTTTTCATGCTCTAAGAATCATGATGTACATGTCTATGTTTAAGCTCTTTAAGCACCCTTATGTTATGCATGGCTTATGTATGATGAAATGCCTAAGAGATGCTTCCCTGTAAGTCGGGACTAAGAGCACTCTTCATGATAAGATAAGAGGCATGCCATGCTCATGATATGACAATGATGTGATAGGTTATGATGATATGCTTGTGATATGATAAGAATGTGCTATGCAACCCCTAGGTCGACGGACTATGAACGGACCTAGTAAGAAACAAGAATGTGCTATACTTATGATATGATAAAATCCATGTATGCTATTTTACTTTGTATGGCTTGTACCGGATCCTAGTAAGGTCCACGGGTGGGCTCTGGATGCAGCCCCTAGGTCGACGGACTATGAACGGACCTAGTAAGAGGATGGGCTCCCGAGACGCCCATAGGTCGACGGACTATGAACGGACCTAGTTTCCCTAGTAGGTTAGAGACTAGCTATCTCGGCCTATTAGGGATGTGCGCATTATGTATGTATGTAAGTGGTACAAGCCGGGATCCCCCAAATGATGATGGATGTATGTTTAAGTACCTATATGTATGATTTTAAGAAAAGCATATGCATGAACTCATCCTATGCATGTTTTCAAAAGAGCATCTTGCATTCGCATTTTTGTAATGACTATATGACTATTATGCTATAAAGGTGAATTATGTTAAGTTCAAGTATGCTTCTTATGATAAGTACATATGCTCCCTTATGCTATGTTAAGTTAAGTGTTTGAATGCTATGCACTATTATGACGTGATGCTTTCTCTACTTGATGGAACGTATGATTTTGTGAGTAGGAAGGGATCTTACTAAGCTATATGCTTATAGTTTCCATGTTTCCCTTGTACTGCAGAAAAGGGTAAGGAATGGCTAAACTAAAGGGAGCAGCAGGAGGGGCAGAGATGTGTGTGGTGGTGGCATGGTGGAAGAAGATCTACTCATGTTTTGTTTAGTTTATGCATATGCTGAGTTTTGCATGTGAAATGTTGAAACATACTTACTAAGTTGCTACTTGCTGATATTTAAACTCATATGGATATTTCATGCTCACTCTCGCTCATATGCTAAGTACTTAGTTATGACTTGCTAAAGAACTTTAGTATTATGTTATCCTTCCTCATACTTACTACTCTGTCTTAAGAAATGGCTATGTGACATGCTTCTATTATGCAAGTAAGAATGTAAAGGTACCTAGCATGCTCTCCTCAATGTCTAAGATGTTTAAAAGGTTTCATGCTTACATGTTCAAGTACAAGATTATACATGTATCATGTTCAAGTTTCAAACGCTTCCGCTAAAACGAAAATTATGTTCGCGTAACCCCGCCCTAGTGTGAGAAGGGCGGGCGTTACAGGTTGGTATCAGAGCAGGTCTGCCTTCCCCACCACACACACACATCAAAGCTTCATCCTGCCGCTTCCAAGTAAGAGATCCTACCCTCGCTTTACTTTATTTCATGTACAGTAATGATATATATAGAGATGATTTATGCTTGCATAACAAGAGAAAGTAGCATTAATTCTTATGTTAGCTTATTTATCACCGGTATCACCGGTATGATAGATAATGACCAGAACTTATAAGATATGTGAACAAATATGGCGCCTCTATTGAGTGCCGTAAATGAAGGGTTATCTTCCGACCGGAGGCGGAAATTCTATTTGAATTCATCGGAGAGCCGAAGAAGAGGACAAGCAAATTCTTGTCGGCTCTGGAAGTAAGGAAGATGTTAGAAAAGGGATGCTCTGGATTTCTAGCTCATGTGGTTGATACCAGTCCTACAGAGGGCCCGAAGCTAGAAGACGTCAAAGTCGTATGCGATTACCCAGAGGTATTCCCCGATGACTTACCAGGGTTAGCACCTAGAAGAGATATAGAATTTGCAATTGAGTTGGTTCCTGGTACTAACCCCATTTCCAAGGCACCGTACTGTATGACGCCGACGAAATTGAAGGAATTACAGGGACATGTTATCTCCAAGGAAGGAGTAATGGTGGACCCAATTAAAATTAAAGCTGTGAGTAACTGGACTAGACCCAAGAATGCCAGCGAAATCAGAAGTTTCCTCGGGCTAGCAGGCTATTACAGAAAATTCGTAGAGAACTTCTCTCGAATTGCAGCCCCTATGACAGCTCTTACGAAGAAAGACAAGAAATATGTGTGGACCGATGAATGTGAGAAGAGCTTTACTGAACTGAAAAGGAGGCTGACTAGCGCCCCAATATTGACTCTTCCCGAGAGCGATATGGGTTTCGATATGTACAGCGACGCATCCAAGCTTGGACTCGGAGCTGTACTTATGCAAAATGGGAAGGTAATTGCCTATGCCTCTAGGCAACTGAAGGAGCATGAAAGAAACTACCCTACCCATGACTTAGAGTTAGCAGCGATGGTCTTTGCACTGAAAATATGGAGGCACTATCTATATAGAACTCGGTGTAAAGTTTATACAGATCACCAGAGTCTGCGGTATTTCTTCACCCAGAAGGATCTGAATATGAGACAGCGCAGATGACTCGAATTGGTCAAGGATTATGATTGTGAGATCCTGTACCATCCGGGAAAAGCCAACAAGGTAGCCGATGCTCTCAGTAGGAAATCATGTGCTGCTTTAATGTCTTTGTCGGCTTTGTCACAACCCTTAGGGGAAGAAATTATGAATTACGGGATTGAAATCATATCAGGACAGTTGTCCACCTTGATGATTGCGCCGACATTGTTCGGCGATATTCTGGAAAAGCAGAGTCAGGATCCGAGTCTTCAGAGAATCAAGCAAGAGGTTCTCGAAGGCAAGGACGATGGATTTAGAATTTCGGACAGCGGAGTTTTATATCTTCGGGATTGATTATGTGTTCCCGATGACTCCGACTTACGGACAAGAATCCTAGAGGAAGCTCACGGAACACCTTATGCGATGCATCCTGGGTCTACCAAGATGTATCAAGATCTGAAGAGCAAGTTTTGGTGGTCCGGTATGAAGCGAGATGTAGCCCACTATATCAGTATGTGTTTGACTTGCCAGAGGGTCAAAGTAGAACACAAAGTGATCTACAATTCCTATCTTATAGGAATACCTTTGTCGCGTGTCCTTCGCTTATCCCGCTAGTCCTTTGGTTCGTCGGATCTCTTGCACGTTCAAGTATCCGTGCCTCTATGTGTATCCACACGAACAGGATCTACGCCTCGGAGAAGAACCACCTTAGTTGTGCTAGCAACTTGGGATGGTTCACAAAGCACAAGAACCTCCACTAGGGAGTTATGGACAAGGAGGAAGAAAGAAGAGGAAGAGAGATGTACACCCTAGCCTTTGACAAGGGGGGGTATTTATACTCATCTAATGAATACCAAGGGTCTATGTCCCTTGAGCTCCTCTCATCTTAATGCTAATAAAACCCAATGAATACCAAGCCTCTTGGTATTCCTTGAGACTCTTAATATTCTATTCATCTAATAAATAGAATCTCTCTTAGCCTTTCTCTTAAATAATATTTATTAAACCCTTTAATGAATATTATCCATAATTAAGTGGTTGAGTCTAATCTAGATGAGTCTAACTCAAATTACACTCAATCTCATAATCTAATTGGATTCACTTGAGTCTAACTCAATTAATCCAATTCGAATCAAATCTTAGACAAACCAAGATCAATTAATCTCCAAAGCATCGTCTCCTTAGTGTGTGACCCAATAGGTTCTCGTAATGTTGGCAATGTGTCTAAACCACTTTAGACACATATGCAATGAGCGGCATCTAGCAATGCATCATTGCTACCCAAGTAACAAGAAAAGTCGAGATCCGACTAAACCTCCGTGACTATGATAATGCATGACCTTGTCCTTCTATCCTCGATATCTAGATTGACCAATGAGGCATAGACTGTGTCATCCTCAGTCAATCTTGTGTTTCTTGATCCCCGAGTAGACTCACTCAAACAAATGAGCTCAATATCTCATATTGACTCAATGACAATGAGTTTTAGTAGTCCTACTCGATCAAGGGGCCCACAGATATCACTCCCGTCATATGGGAGGGATAGATCCCATCTACATCACTCACATCCCTCTGCATAATTCATTACATACCCAGTGATCACCTTTATAGTCCACCCTGTTACGGGTGACGTTTGACGATACCAAAGTACATAACTCCTTATGTAGGGAACTGTAGTGACTTCAGGTCTAAGGACTATTCATACTAATAATCACATGAGAAAGTTTATGACACTCATATGACAATCTATGAAACTTTCTCATGGCGGGTCAATCAGTACACATTCTCCAATGTATACCAATGCGTCAACTTGATATCACATATCCATGACTTGTGAGCTTAAGTCATCAGTTGACCTACAAGCTAGTTTTCATGCATTAATATTGTCCTTGAATATTAATACTTGACTAGGAATGGTTTAGTGTAGTGTTCTCTACATTATCTCACTATCGATTCAACCAATTGATATAATGTAGATAAGAACCTACTACCCAAGGAGATTATTATACTTAATTATTTGACACAAATACAAAGTTAGTATAATAACCAAACATGTGTTTATTAATAATAGAATATGATACAAAATGTCCCTAGTCAATCATCACATAATTGGCTCTAGGGCTCCTACTAACACTTAGAAATTAGAGCAATATAAACTATTAGTTGCAATGTTTTGACACAAAACTACTACTTAAATTACCAATATTAGCATTTTCAAAATTATTTCTAATAGTTGTAACAATAATAGCGGATTACAGTAGCAGTTTATACAAATCAGCGCGTGTAGTTTAAAAATCAATTGTACATCATTAGAGCAATAAAAGTGGTTTGTAGCAGCACTTTATACAAACTTTTATTTAAACGATTAACGAGGTTAGGTAACATCGAACCTCAGATGACCGATCCGGCCCCATGAAACTTTTCCACCGGGCGCTAGAGTAAATCGGGAAGTACTCGCAGTGAGCAATTCAGAAGCCTAGCATCACAGGCTTCAGTAGTTTTAATATTGCTTCTAATAGTTATATCATGAAGAGTAGTTTATAGCAATAATTTTTTTAAATCGATACTAAAGTCATTCAACAAGAGCGATTTCAAAATTATTCTTACAGGTCAAATAATAAAAATGGTTTATTTCAAACTGATTCAGTTGATCAATTTTTAAGGATGGTGTTAAAATCACTCCTAAGCAACCGCTCTTATATTGTTTTTTAGTGATATGATCATTGCTCATCCCCCAATGATGGTCCAATATCAAACAAATAAGTGAATGAGTAATAGAGGTTATTTGTCAATGTAACGGAGAGAATGTAATTACGTAGGCATCCAACTTATAGGAATCATCTTATGAGGTAACTTGTTACATAAAAACTAAATTATTGATTATTAATTTAACAGAAATAGGATGAACCAACTATGAATGCTAAATTTTAATATAAAATTTAAGCTCGATGCTATAAGATAAAAGTTATTATTATTATTTGTTCCGGAAGGAGTTGTTGGCGATGACCAGTCACTGAGGCTCAACCCCGGCGAGGATGACTACGTCGCTGAGGAACTTGGGGGTCCTGTGAAAGTAACACAAGCGTTAGGGGATACGCCGGCAGGGGTCCGGCGGAGTCCACTCCGACGCTCAAGTTAGTAGGTTGTTCTATTGGTGGTGAGAAAGAAAGATAGTAGACAAAGACGAGAGATCGTAACCCCCTTACCGGAGGGGTTGATCTACCATTTATACTGGTGTCGGCAGACTGATCGTGCCCCCTTTAGAGACGCCACGTTGTCGATATTCAGGTCGCACCCTTGCTTTCGGGGGTAAAGGGGTATCATTTGAAACAATCCGCGTCATTATCCTTCTATTTGAGGTACTCGGGGCTCCCGAGGTCAGCTGCTGCGAGGACTCCGCCCCCCGAGGTGAGCTTGGGGGTCTTTGGGTGCGATATCTCCCGAAGTACTCTCGGGGTCTTACTTTCCCAAGCACACCCCCGAACGGGGGGGGGGGGGGGGCCGGAGCCCGAGGAGAGAGGTTAAGTCATGTCCCTGGCTTCTTCATCCCCATGTCGGGCACGGGCTATCCAGCCCCATCACAAGTCCCTCCCTTCAAGTCTGATCGAAGGAAGTGTGGCTGACTGATTGCACTAGTGTCAGGATGAAGAAGTTGCATTCGCCTAAGCTTTTTTGCTTTAAGCAAAGAAACCTTTCTGGATCGTATCTCTTTCATCCAGAGTTCCCAGGAATCTCCCTTTTAGTGTTTTCCCCAAAAAGGCTTTTCCGCTTCCCGAAAGTTTATAATGATGCCTTTTCCCCGGGATTAAGGGTGCATGGTCTCCTTTCTGGAGGGTGGCAGGATGTTTCACGCGAGTGTCGCAATGCCACATATTATAACGGCTACCTTCCCTAGTCCCCCTGGTCGTGTGCAGGTATAGGTAGCTCGCGATGATCGGCTGCCTGGGCTAAGCGGTTACTGGCTTTCCACGCGTCCCCTCCCCATTGTGCCTAGGTGGATGCCGTCCTAGATATAAGAGGAGAAAGAGCAGACACTGGCCTCCATTTCTGGTTCGGCGACTGGGTGTGCTTCGGCGTTCTCTCCTGTATAGCTTCTTCTGTGTGTGAGTAACTCATCTTCTTCTCTTCTCTGTCTAGGGGTCATAGAGGGATATCGAGCGGAATGGTACGAATCCGCCTCTTCGAGGGTGAAGCCGGAGGCCCTGCAAGCATTCATAGAGACTTATGGGGTCCTGACCGAGATGGCGATGGTCATCCCTAACGTGGACCAGAAACCCGTGGAGCCACCAGCAGGCATGCTGACCTTCTTCTTAAGGCAGATGGAGCTAGAGCTTCGTTTTCCTATCCCCCCTTCTTCATGAACATAGCTTCCTACTTTAACATTCCCTTGCATCAGATGACTCCTAATGCCTTCTCTCAGATGGGGGGGGCATATATCATCTTCAAGCTTTTCGATCTCCCTCTGACTCCACATCTTTTCCATTCCTTTTTCCTCCCGATAGGATCGAGAGGGGTTTTTAGCTTCACGGCCCGTCCAGGCCATAGTTTCTAGGAGGTTTTCCTTCTTCGCACAAGGGGTGGAAGGAGAAATTCTTCTTCATTCGTCTATCGTCACTGCCCTTCAACCCTCTGTGTTGGATAGTGGATTTGCCTACTCTCCCCCTCTTAGAGGGCTTTCTTCACAGCCCCGCGTATCATCATGCTAGAGAGGTACATTCGGGCATGGAGTTCAGTGGCCTGGGGCTGGTGCAGAGCGAAGAGCTTATGTACTGGTCGGGCCTTAGCCCTAAAGTAACGCAGATCATCCCCAACCTAGGTATGCCCGTCTCTTTCTTCCATACACATTGGTTCCGACTGATGCTTTTTCTAATTGTCTTCTGCAGAGGAAGTCATGTATGCCAAAGCGATGAGTCGGCTCATCAAGTGGGAGGAGGCCAACAAGGAGGCCCTGAATCCTCCTCCGATTATTTCTGACACTCCTTGCGTCCCCGCCGAGTCCACCGAGGGCCCGCTGTCTCGCCTTGTGGGGTCGCTCCCTCCGAGGGGGTCGATGTTACTGCTACATCCCCATCGACCGAAAAGCAAGCGCCCCTAGCCCCGCCGGCTGCGCCAGTAATGGATTCCCCCTCCGGGGGTGGCTCCTCCTCAGGCATGAGCAACCCTGACAGGGGGGACAAAAAATCTACTTCCTCCGTTACCCCGACGATTATCCGGCCCTTCGGTCGGCAGAAGCTGCGGCTGCCCAAGGGCTTGGACCCTTCCTGGAAAAAGCGATGTCCCATCCGCTCTTCTCCTTTGCCCTCGGTGCCTGAGGAAACGGCTCTGCCTACCGAGGTAGCCTCGCCTACATCGGCCTCGCCCATTTCCATTTCCGAGGTGGCCACCCTGGTGTCCCCTCCCTGCTCCGTCGATCCAGCTATCCCTCCGACGGGTAAGGAGGCGTCGCGTATTCAATTCCGTATGAAACTAGATCGACTAAGGGAGAGATTGGATGCAGCGTTGGAGGCCTCCTTGTAGTCTTCCTCCATGGTGCAATTGAAGGAGACTCCGACTGAGAGGGCTTTGCAGGAGGGATTTCCAGTCCTGAAGGGATGGACTCCGATTCCCCCGGCGCGCCTACTGAAGCTCCTGCCGTCTAGCAACCTCCTGTTCGCTCGCTCTCTCCGCCGATTGAAGAGCGGGGCGACGTACTCCGCCCTCCAGTCGAGGTAGTCGTGCGAGCCTCTGTTGGGCCACTAGCCAGTCTTCGGAAGACCCTTCTGCAGGTGCGAATTACTATAGTATTTGACTATTTTTTGGTCTAGCTGCTAATCCTTCGGTGCGATGTCAGGCAGCTGAGGATTGCCTGGTGATTGGCTGGGGGCTGTGTTCTGGGGCGGAGGCCTTACTCCAGCGAGCCCTAAAGGCGGAGGTGGCCGCGAGTCTTGAGCATTGGTCTGGCGTGATGCAGGCCGGCGGCAACAGAGCTCTCTATGAGGAAGTAGAGCAGCTGAGGAAGCTTTTGCGTGACACGGAGCATGCCCTCGAGAGCTCCCGACACTGGGAATGTCTTCCGTCCGAGAAGGCTGTGTCGGTTGCCCGGGATCTTCTTCGGGTGACGCAGGAGAGAGATCAGTTCCAAGTGAGAGAGAAGGAGCTACAGAGCCAAATGGAGTCACGGCTTCTGATGGCTACTGACCGTGCATTTGTCCTAGAGGATGACCTAATCCAAGCTCGAGCGGATGAGCGGGCAGCGTCTGAGAGGCTCAGGGAGGCCCTAGTTGAGCAAGATGATATGTCTGCTGAGCTAAGGTGGCTAAGATGGTCCATTGAGGCTACCGAGGCTTCTGCCTCTCGGGAAGCCGAGAGGGGCTTCAGGGCGAAGTTCCTGGGTTCAGAGGAGTTTCGCACCATTGTAGCCGACCAAGTAATGGAGCGTTTACAGCAAGGCTTTCATTGGGCCATTGGTGGGCTGAAGAAGGAAATGCTCTTACCTCCCGGTGGTGGCTCGAGAATGTAAATACCCTTTGACCTATGTACAAGTCTCCGTCTGAGGCCCCGAGCGGCCTGATATGGACAAGTCAGGCTGTATTAATACTACTTATCCTTTTCCCTATTCCCTATGTGTGTGTGTTCTTGTATGATGCGCTTTTTGTTTTTGCGTGTGAGCTCCGCCAACGACTGCCTTCGAGGCAGATACTAGAAGTCATATCCCTGCACCCTGCATTTAGGTCTGCGGAGTCTCGTTGTTAGTCTTTGCCCGCTAAGGTGCAGGGGTGGTTTTCGAACTGTCTCCTCTATATTATTTGCAATCTCATTGATTGGACCCATTAAGAGCCGTGAGTTCCTAGGCACAGTGACGTGTTAGTCGAAAAGATGCCTGGCGTTACTGCATCTGCAATGCCTTAACTGCTGGGAAAGATTTTTATCGTTATAAATAGGGGGAGAGGGGGAGCACGTCTCCTCCATCCCTCTTGCTTTTGCTTGCTTCCTTCCTTCTTGCGGGTGTCTTCCATGCCCCTCCTTCAAAACACCGTGGGGCTCTTGGCTGAGGGACTAGACAGAGACAGAGACCTCCTTGCCACACCCTTTGCCGGGGAGCATGGTGGAGATGATACCCTGGGTCTCTCTGAAGCTCCTGGGGGATGTTAGGGCTCCTGGGTTTCTGAAGAGTTTATAAAGGACCTTACCCGGCTCTCCAGGGTGTATGGGGGAGATGACGTCTCTGGATGGTTGTCTCCTGCGCTAGCAAGCGCCATCCTCTCTCGAGTCGCTGTTTTCCCCATGTTTTGGACGGAGGGTGGTGTTTTGTGGGATACATCATCAAGGGGGGAAGGACTGCCACCGCTGGCTTTTCTCTTTCTTCTTTTTGTTGAGAAGCTGCGGGGGTTGTCCCCCTTCTCCTGTTAAGGCAATACTTCTTTGTGTCTTTACACGCTCCGGGGAGAAATTGCAGTCACCGACCCCCTCCTCTTTTTTCTGTCTCTTTACGGCGAAGATCGGGGGTATCCAGATGGAGCCACTCATGTGTCACCTCAGGCATCAATCTTCATTCTGGACCACCCAAAGGGAGTACCTTAGGCGTCCATCTTTGTCCTAGACTACTCGACGGGAGTACCCTGGCGGCTCATGTGTTACCTCAGACATCCATCTTCATCTGCTACCCACAGACTACTTGATGTGTCTTAGTAACTCACCGAGATATATATCTTCATGTATTGCTTCATGTAAATAAATAATTCCTTTCGGATACTTTTCCTGTGCATACAACTGTCCTGTGTTGACATTTCACTGTTCTGTTGATTCTTCGAAAAGGGTGTACTCGTTGTCTTCGCTTTGAAATCGGTTAAGTTCCCACATGGGGTTTACTCAGCCGGGCGTATATGTCCTCGATCAAGCCTAAGTATCCCGGTCAGAGGCTGCACCGCAGGGTATTAGGATTTTAAAGTTCTTGGATGGGCGCGTAGTGTTGGATCGAGAGATGCGATAGAGGGGGGGGTGAATGTCGCAAATCGTTCGGATTTAAAAAGAGCGGGTGCGTAGCGGAAATAAAAGAAAAACAGAACAATGCAAACACAGTCGGTTTACTTGGTTCGGAGCCTGGGTCGACTCCTACTCCAAGGCCCACGGTCGTTGACCGTTTTCTGCGGGCAATTCTATAAGTTCGTAAACGTTTACAAGAAAGATTATAACAAGAATAGTTTAGTAAACTTTAAATACAGCTCTTCGTTACCGACGTCCGGTGTAGATCGAAGTTTCGGAGCAGCGGGACGTCGTCAGCTCGAGTTGGAAGATTTCTGGAGCGTGTCGCGGATGCAGAAGAGCGCAGAAGTGTCGAAGCAATTGATGCCCGGAAGAAGGAGGTCGAAGGCCCTTTATATAGGGCCTGGGGGCGCCGTGGTCGACGGGGGCGCCCCCCCCCACGTGGCAGCAGATCCACAAGAGGCGAGGTCGTCGACTTATCCCTTAATCCTCGGGATAAGGCCTTGACTGGGGCGCCCTGGACGCTGGGGGCGCCCTGGTTGACCCGGTCAAACCTTATATGCAGCGCTGAGCTCTCCTCGGTAAGGCTGGGGGCGCCCTGTGCGCTGGGGGCGCCCGGGACAGTGGGGGCGCCCTTGGTGCGCAGTGCAGACGCGGCAGCAGCTTAACTTCTTCAGTTGGTTTGCCATGGGGGCGCCCGGGACAGCGGGGGCGCCCTCAGAATGTACTGTCGAGGTTCTTCTGGTTGTGTTGTGTTTTGTGTTCACCTTGGGGGCGCCCGGGACACTCCGGGCGCCCTGGTCAGCGATCGCCTCTTTCCTTTGAGGCATTCTGAGCTGCAGACACACGTTCCTTTGGTCCTGCATCCAGGGTTAGTCCAAAACACAATAAACCAATAACATAATGAATTATACAGCTTTGGCTGTCTTGGTTCTGACTTTGGTCTCCAAAATGGAGCCCTAGGACGAACCGACGCCTAATGTTCCCTCAAGGGGAATGCGTCCTCACCTACTCCTCTCGGGAGAATTTACCTGGTGCCAACCGGATCCTCCAGTTGGACTTTTGCCTGATGATCCTTTGTCAGGTCTTGATTACCAAGCAGCCCTTCGCTTGGTGCCTAGCAGCCCTTTGCTAGGTCTTTTTCTTCTGGCAGCCCTTTGCTAGAGCCTAGCATTCCTTCGCTAGGGTTTGTCCATTCTGGCAGTCCTTCGCCAGAGCCTAGCAGTCCTTTGCTAGGGCTTTTCCTGTCTGGCAGTCCTTCGCCAGTGCCTAGCATTCCTTCACTAGGGCTTTTCCTATACACTCAAGAAATTTGTTAAACAACAAGTAACCCTTAACTTTTGAACCCTTTTGCCAATATCAAAACACAGGTTTGACTTGGGTGCATTCTGCACCAACAATCTCCCCCTTTTTGATATATGGCAACCTAGTTCAAAAAAGTTAAGGAAAAAAATGCTGAAATTGAAATCCTAAGTTAGATTCCCTCCCCCTGGAAGAAATCTCCCCCTAGGTTTTTCAAAAATAGGTGATGTGAGTTAAGTACTTAGGAGATTTCATGTTTTGATAATAAGTTGGGAAATCTGCTAAGTTTTTCGAAAAGATGTTCTAAGTTTGGAAGGCTTAGAAAACTTTAGACAAATTCTCAGTTTTAGAAACATTTCAGACTTTGAAAAATTTTCAGTTTTTGAAAAACTTCAGACTTAGAAATTTTCAGTTTTGAAAAAACTTCAGACTTAGAAAATTTTCAGTTTTGGAAAAATTTTACACTTAGAAAATTTTCAGACTTTAGAAAGATTTTCACACTTAGAAAATTTTCAGACTTTAGAAAGATTTTCAGATTTAGAAAAAATTTCAAAGAATAATTTGAGCAAAAATTAATAGCAGTTCAGAGCAAAAAGGATTTTAAGCAAATAAATTGAGTTTTAGAAATAATTCAGAGTTAGAAATTTTGGAAAAACATTTTTGTTCCCTGTTTCCTTTCCAACTCTCCCCCTTTGACATATATCAAAAATACACAAAAAGATATTTGTAATAATTAAATTAAGCATTTGCTGTACTGAATCGAGCTGGGACCTAAGTCTGGTTAAATCTTTAGGGACCTGTCTAACCCAATTAGCTACTTACTAACTGTTATAAACAGTAGTTTTTGCTAGGGTTAGTCAAGTTAAGTGCATTGTTCAAGTTAGATTGTCTAAACTTGACACTTAACCTGATTGCTGTTCATTTAGTGCCCCAATTGCTGCCGATGCACTGACTTAAAGCATCTTGAATTGAGGCAAAGACCTAAGCATCTCAACCCTTTCTAGGTTATCAATCGAAGTGCCTTAAGGTGCTTGTGAGATGCTGGCTTTTAAGTCTATAGGTGCATGCAGTTCTAGGGTTAGAGCCTAGGCTAAGTCCATTTTCGAAAAAGCCCTAGTTTTGATGGGGGTAGTTTTTTGAAATAAAACTAAGTAAAAAAAATTTTAGAACTTAAGAAAAAACTTTTTAAAGTCAAATTAACATTTTTAACAAAAACATTTTAAAATCAATTTAAAACATTTTAAAATCAATTTAAAACATTTTAAGGCAAAAATCAAATGATTCTATTCTACTAAGCACAATCCTAACTTAATTAAGTCAAAAGTAAACAAGCCAAGCTAAGATTAGCATAGTTTAAGCAGGAGTCTAGTATAAGTCAACAGAAGTCAACCCTACTCAGTAGGGGTAGTCAAATAGGTACATGTCCAAGTCATCTAAGAAGAGGGACCAGGCTGATCAGGTGAGCCTGGATGCCAGGATCTAAGCATGGTCATCATCTCCTGATACTGGGCGTTTCTTTCCTCCCTCTCTGCTGCAAACGCACTCATGTACTCGGTATAGTAGCCTTGGTGAGTTTCCAGCTGCTCAATGTGGTAAGCCTCCGATTCCTCCCGGAGGGTCTGAACCTGTGTTTCGAGGAGTGATACTCGCTCGTAGAGTGTCGGAGGATCGGGCTGATCTAACTCTGCTGCTAAGTCATCACCGTCGACCTCGACCTCCTCGTCGGCAATGTCCTGTGCGGCTGGTCGGCGTCTCCAAGTCAGAACCCCGGTGCCCGAGACATCTATACCGGCTAAAGAAAAGTTCCTATATCCTATTTCGTCGAAGTCGGTCATCGTGGTAATCTCGCCGTCAGCGATGTTTCGGCCGTGGTGGTGGAGGATAGAGGTGATGACGTGGCAGAAGGGGGTGCGGACCCGCCCCTGAGTGGACACACTAGAGGCATGTAGGATACAGTGGAAGAGGTGAAGGCCTATATCTATGTCAAGATGGTGGATAAGGGCATAGAGAAGAAAGGTGTGAAAGGGTCTCATGGTGGCTA
>JAGFNQ010005706.1:0-15127 GCA_024364735.1 Boesenbergia rotunda
TCCGTAGCCTTATGGGATCATCCACCCTTTCCTTGACAAAGCCTTTTAATGAAATTTCATTTTCAAATTAAATTAGGTCATTTTCTGGTCTAACTAGCTTGGGTCTTGGATCGGTAGCTTCGGCTGGTTTCACCAGTCTAAAGAGACCAAGTAGACTTGATCTTATTAGAGTTGTTTCCCCAACGTACTATCATCTCACCTCCTCCTAATACTATGTTTTCAAGTTTCAAGTAATTTAGTCCTTAAATCTAAGTATTCCTTAAATCTAAGCATGCAATTTGCAAAAAATTAAATAAACAAACAATCAATCAATTAAAAAAAATATCTAATTATAAAAATTGTTTTGATTTTGGCTCCCCCTGGACTAAAGCCTCTGTATGGGTTAGGCAAGATGTGAATCTTGTCCTTGGGGATCCAAAATTGATTTGAACCAGTTGGTTTCGTAAGGCACAGTTTTGGCACCCATGCCTGAACCTTAGGTCTTGACTGGTTCAGTACAGCAAAGTAAGATCTTTGCCGAGATTTGGTTCTATAACCAAGTCCGGATCGGTTTAGAACAGACTTCTGTTTTCCCAAAATCATATCAAGATTCTTGGAACCAGAAGTGAATCGTTCTAAAGCTGTTCTTAAGTCCTTAACTTGAGTTTTCAGGGAGGAATTCTCTGATTCAAGTTTTTCAACTTGGTCAGGGGTTCCTTCCTGAATTTTCTCAGTTAAGGATTTAGAATCAGCTCCCTCTTTCAGGAGTTTTACTTCCTATCGGAGGGACTCGATTCGGAGTTTGGCTTTCGCCAAATCTCGGGATAGATAGGAAATAAGCAAATTCAATTGCAATTTTGAAAAACCCGTTACCCTTATTTCGCCGTCGTCGAAGAATGTCAGCTTGCCGTCGTCCCGGTCCGAGTCTGAGTCAGTCTCGATTTGATCCGAAGCGGTTAGGGCTAGAAGATTGGACTGGGGTGCTTCTTCTTCTTCTTCTGAGGAAGACTCGTCCCAGGTTGCTTGGAGTGCCTTCTTCTTTCTGGTCTTTTTGGACTCCTTTAGACTTGGACATTCAGTCTTGTAGTGGCCCTTCTTCTTGCATTCGTAGCTGGTTACGTTGGGCTTTTGTTTGTCAGTTGCCGGTTCAGCTTGTCCGTCCTTTCTTCGGCTTGTTCTCCGTGTGTTGGTTTGGTTCTTCAACTTTTTGTAGTAGCTTCGAGCTAGCCGGACCAGTTCAGATTGATCTTCTTCTTGATCTTCTGTTTCTGAATCTGAGGTAGATTCAGGTTCAACTTGAGTTTTCTTCTTGGTCGTCTTTCCTGTTTTCCCTGCAAAGAAGGCTATACTTTTCTCGACCAAATTGCAGTTAGTCTGTTCATGCAGCTCAAGTTCAGAAAATAACTCATCTAACTTAATTTTTGAAAGATCCCTAGAGACCTTGTATGCATCTACCATAGATGCCCACAAGGTGGTCCTAGGGAACGCGTTTAGGGCATACCTTATAAGATCACGGTTTTGAACCTGGTGACCTATTACGTGAAGACCGTTCATCAGTTCCTGGATTCTGGCGTGGAGCTGGGCTGCTGTCTCGTTATCTGCCATTTTGATAGTGAAGAGCTTGTTCAGTAGCAGATCCCGTTTGCTGATCCTCGTATCTGAAGTTCCTTCGTGGAGCTCGATCAGTTTAGCCCATAGCTCCTTGGCACTGTTGAATGGGCCTACGCGGTTCAGCTCCTCTTTTGTCAGTCCGCATTGAAGGGTCTGAGTTGCTTTGGTGTCAGCTTCAATCTTGCGTTTAAGGGCAGTGTCCCACTCTGAGTAGTTTTGTGGTACGCCTTCAGCATTTGTGGGAATCATCAGTCCAGACTGGATGATTATCCACATGTCCACCTGAGTTTTCAGGTGGACCTCCATTCGACTTTTCCAGTAAGGAAAGTCTTCTCCACTGAAAAGTGGAGGTCTGGCGGTGCTAAAACCTTCTTGGATGGCCATTTGTTACTGAAATAGCAAACAACAAAAACAACGAAAATATTCCAAGACTTGGTCTTGGATTAGTAGTGCGGGAAAAAAGGAACAAATTTCAAGGGGTGTTGCACCAACCTTGAAAGAAAAACTCGAACGAAAATATTTAAAAAAAATGAGAGAGAAAACGAAAGAAATCCGAAAAATTTTCAAACTGGTGGTTGCACCAAGTTTGAATTCCCCGCTCTGATACCACTTGTTGGATCGAGAGATGCGATAGAGGGGGGGTGAATGTCGCAAATCGTTCGGATTAAATAAAAGAGTAAGTGCGCGGCGGAAATAGAGACAAAGCAACACAACGCTAACAAGGTCGTTTTACTTGGTTCGGAGCCTGGGTCGACTCCTACTCCAAGGCCCACGGTCGTTGACCGTTTACTTTGGGTAATGCTATAATGCGTAGAATGAGTATAGAAGAGAAATACAAATTGCAATAAGAAAGATTACACTTCTGTATTTACCAACTCCCGGGGTAGGCTCGAGTTTCGGTGCAGCGGGAGGTTGACGGCGCTTCGGACTTGAGTCGGGAAGTTCCTGGAGCAGAGCGCGGTCGTCAGAGAGTTTGGATGTGTTGAATGAAAGCGGTGTTCTGAAGAGGAGGGTCGAGGCCCTTTTTATAGTGCCTGGGGGCGCCCTGGTCGACGGGGGCGCCCCCCCCCCCCACGTGGCAGCAGATCCACAAGAGGCGCGGTCGTCGACTTATCCCTTAATCCTCGGGATAAGGTCTTGACTGGGGCGCCCTGGACGCTGGGGGCGCCCTGGTTGACCCGGTCAAACCTTATCCGCAGCGCTGAGCTCTCCTTGGTAAGGCTGGGGGCGCCCTGTGCGCTGGGGGCGCCCGGGACAGCGGGGGCGCCATGGGTGCGCAGTGCAGACGCGGCAGCAGTTTAACTCTTCAGTTGGTTTGCCATGGGGGCGCCCGGGACAGCGGGGGCGCCCTCAGAATGTACTGTCGAGGTTCATTTGCTTTCTTTGTGTTTTGTGTTCACCTTGGGGGCGCCCGGGACACTCCGGGCGCCCTGGTCAGCAGTTGCCTCTTTCCTTTGAGGCATTCTGAGCTGCAGACACACGTTCCTTCGGTCCTGCTTCCAGGGTTAGTCCAAAACACAATAAAACAAATATTTAATTTAATTTCTACAGCTTCAGCTGTCTTGGTTCTGACTTTGGTCTCCAAAATGGAGCCCTAGGTCGAACCGACGCCTAATGTTCCCTCAAGGGGAACGCGTCCTCACCTACTCATCTCGGGAGAATTTACCTGGTGCCAACCGGCTCCTCCAGTTGGACTTTTGCCCGGCAGTCCTTCGCCAGGTCTTGAGTTGCCAAGCTGCCCTTCGCTTGGTGCCTAGCAGCCCTTCGCTAGGTCTTTTCTTCTGGCAGCCCTTCGCCAGTGCCTAGCATTCCTTCGCTAGGACTTGTCCATTCTGGCAGTCCTTCGCCAGAGCCTAGCAGTCCTTTGCTAGGGCTTTTCCTGTCTGGCAGTCCTTCGCCAGTGCCTAGCATTCCTTCGCTAGGGCTTTTCCTGTACACTCAAGAAACTTATTAGACAACAACTAACCCTTAACTTTTGAACCCTTTTGCCAATATCAAAACACAGGTTTGACTTGGGTGCATTCTGCACCAACATTTACTTGTGGATTTTTTGAATGTAAACAGTGAGTGGGTGCTTTTGATCTAATATAACAACTATGTTTGTTTTGATCTATAGTTACAATGGTTCTTGGATGTAAAGCAAGGTCTAAATAGTTAAGGGAAGTTAAGTTCATATACTCAAACTAAGGTCCAAAGTCGTAATGGGCTCTGATACCAATTTTTTTTAATTATTTATTTTATATATATATATATATGGTAGTGAGGATGGTAGAGAAACTATAACTAGAGAAAATTCTAACTCTAGAAGATAATTTTTCCTAATACTATTGCACCAATGAGCCTCACCTAGTAAGACGTCTCAGTTCTATTGTTTCTTTTCTTCTTCTTGCCCCGACTAGATTTCAGGTCTTATGGCTGCCTTTCTAGCATGTAGCCTTATTGTAGTCAGCACAGGTCTTACAGAGAAGTAGGAAACAGAACAGTCTTCGTCTTTAGCTAGTTACCGTTCTCCTAAGATACTTGGACAAGGACTGAGGACTATTGATAGTTTTCAGAAAAACCAGAGCTTCTAGAATTAGAAACAAGATCTACGCTATGCTTTGCATTATGCTTCAAATAAAATTACAACTTACAGACTAATAGACATGAGTACAGAAAAAGGAAGGAAAAGACTTACAAAGAAAGCACACAACTAGAGGCTTGCACACAGAGGGTTTGCTCGAGGCTTGATGCCTTCATCTTACAAGGGAGGGGATTTATATAGAAGAAGGAGAGGCAAGAAAGAAGTCTCCAGAGTATCGTGCTGGCATATTACTGAGAATCTTGAAGTGGAGAGTGAGTCACCTACTTTTGGTAGTGCTTGATGTCGTCACTGCTTATGTTTTTGAAGTGCTGACGTCATAGCATACGTTAAATTTCCATTAAGTTAGTCACATTGGTGTCTTCCACAGAATCGAGTGATGGGAGAGTTGTATTGGAGAGTCTTAGTGAAGTCTGATGAGCTTTTTGCTTCTCTTGTCATTTCTTTGTTTTCTTTTGATAAAATTGGCAAAGTGTATCATGTTGAGTAGTATAGGCAAAAGGAAAGAACTGAACTCCAAGTTCTTTTGGACAGTAGAATTTTTTTGTGAATGTTTCTCCGGCTAAAATATAAGTAGTTGCATCTTCATAGGGTTCCCAGAACCATGAACCTCCTTGAACAGATGTTCTCCAGTGGTTTAGTTGTTCTTCTATTGGTTTTGGAGATGACCAGTCTTTATCTGGTGCAGGCACTCTTGCACTCCTTGGCAAAGAATCGCGTGAATCACAAGTGGGATTGAGTCTTATTATGCTCATTACTCAACTCCACAGGTATTCACAAGTCATAGGATTGATCATATTATTCTTCTAACACCAACTCCATGGACACTTAGGAATTATGAGATCGAGCTATTCTCTCAACGGAATTGGGTCATTCTCTTCCTCATCGAGATTGATGTTACTCTCTTAATGACTTCGTGGATATTTGGGACGTAAAGGATCAGGTTATTATCTCCAAGATAGTGGCTGAGTCACCTCAAAATTGCGCATCTAGTTTGAGTGTATATAATATTGTCTTTCAAACATGAATTGTTGCTCTTCTTCACAATTTTACTTGAAGGCACTTAACATCTCCCGACTCGGACATAGTCAGGATCGAGCTATTATATATCTTAATCATGGATCACGGATCATCATCAGTAATTTCCAATTTTCGTGCCTAATCTCCCCATATTTGGACATATATATGGTTGAGCTCATATATGTCGATAAGCCTCCCCTAAGCACAATGTTATCTATGTAGCTAAATCTCCCTTGAGCGTGATATCGATAAGCTTCTCCTCGACTCTGCAAACACCTTGGGAGTCACGGATCAAGCATGATGAGATGTTGGTCTACTATCAGTCTCAGCATCAGACTCTCACAGTCTCGGCCACAAACTCCTTAATAGTCTCAACATCATACTCTCTTGCAATCTCAACCACAGACTTTTCCATCTCAGCGCCAAACACTCTCACAGTCTCAGTCATAAACCCGTTAGTCTCAATGCCAAATTCTCTCATAATGTCGGCCATAGACTCCTTTTCTATCTCAATGTCAAACTCTCTCATAGTCTCAATCATCGACTCATTAGTCTTAGTGTCAGATTTTATTATGATCTCAGCGACTGACTCCTTATTAGTCATAGTACTAGACTCTCTCACAATCTCGGCCACAAACTCTTTTTCCATCTCAGAACTAGACTCTGTCACAGTCTCGACCATAGACTCCTTTTCAGTCTTAACGCCAGACTCTCTCGCAGTCTCGACCACAGACTTATTAGTCTCAACACCAGATTCTCTCACAATCTCGTCCACGGACTCCTAACTAGTTTTAGCACCAGACTCTTTCGCAATCTCAACCACAAATTCCTTTTTTGTTTCAGCGCTAGACCCTCTCGCAACCTCAACTATAGACTCACCAGTCTCGACGTCAGACTCTCTCGCATTATCGGCCACAAAATCTTTTTCCATCTCAGCACCAGACTCCCTAGTAGTCTCGACCACAAACTCCTTTTTAACCTCAACGTCATTTTCTCTCTCAGTCTTGAACACAAATTCTTTTTTCATCTCATCGTTAGACTCTCTTGCAGTCCTGACCATAGACTTATTAGTCTCGGTATCAAATTCTCTCGCATCTCAACCATAGACTCCTTATTAGTCTTAACACTAGACTCTCTCGCAGTCTCAACCATAGACTCCTTTTCCGTCTCAATACTAAACTCTCTCGCAGTTTTGGTCATATACTCATTAGTCTCAGTGCTAAATTCTCTCACTGTCTCGACCATAGACACCTTTTTTGTCTAACATCAAACTCTCTCACAGTCTCAACCACATACTCTTTTTCTGTCTCAGTGTCGGATTCTCTCAAGGTTTTGACCACAAACAAACTTGGATTGCCTTACGACGGGCTCAAAGTATCCTTTCCAAACTCCTCAATCGAAAGACATTATGCATTGTGACAGTTTCGAAGCCTCCTAGATCGGCGCTAGTGATTGGCCTTACGATAGGCTTGGGATTCTTTCACCCATCATGTCACAACACAACAATCCAGTCAGTCATACTCACGTCTCCTTCAGATAAACTTAAGAAGGAGGCTTGTTATGTGGGTGGAGGTGAAGCTATGTGAACAGGAGGGGTTTTTTGGGGTTTTCCACAACCTCCTTTTTTCTTTAAGTTTTTCTTTGGTCGAAGAGGAGAGAGGGCCACCATTTTGTTCATCTTTCTACCCAATGGAAAACAAGAGAGGACCTCCATGGACATCTTCGACGCTTAGGAATTGTGAGATCGAACTATTCTCTCAACGGAATTGGGTCATTCTCTCCCTCATCGGGATTGTTGTTACTCTTCTCTCAATGACTTCATGGATATTTGGGAGGTAAAGGATCAGGATATTATCTATGAGATAGTGGCTGAGTCACCTCAAAATTGTGCATCTAGTTCGAGTGCATATAATATTGTCTTTCAAATATGAATTGTTGCTCGTCTTCACAATTTTAATTGAAGGCATTTAACATCTCCTGACTCGGACATAGTCAGGATCGAGCTATCATATATTTTAATCATGGATCACGGATCTTCATCAGTAATTTCCAATTTTCGTGCCTAATTTCCCCATATTTGGACATATATATGGTTGAGCTCATATATGTCCATAAGTCTCCCCTAAGCACAATATTATCTATGTAGCTAAATCTCCCTTGAGCGTGATATCGATAAGCTTCTCCTCGACTCTGCAAACAACTTGGGAGTCATGGATCAAGCATGATGAGATGTTGGTCTACTATCAGTCTCAGCGTCAGACTCTCACAGTCTCGGCCACAAACTCCCGAAGAAGGATAGCAATAACACTACTACCTCCTTATAAAATGAAAGCAATAATAAAATAAACCAAAAACACAAGGTAGAAAATGAAGCACTTGTTGTCAGAGTCGTTGTAGTAGGAGCAAGACTTGCACAAACAGTAGTAATAGTAGAGAGATGTAGCAATGAAAGAATAGATAATCGGCTTGGACCCCAAGGCCTTCTTTTATATGCACCATTCAGTCGATTGGAAAACCATTCCATCGGCTGAACTTTTCCATCGATGAAACCATCTATTCATCGATTGAACTTCACCTCCTTCCTTTTTTGCTCTGATCCAATCCACTCGATCCCACAAATCACTCGGTTCAGTCGACAGATCAGTTATATTCGTTGATAGAACCATGAGTATTCCTTTCTTACACGATCTGATCTAATCGTCTATCGTTATCTTTTATGGATCGGTAGGCTGATCCCACTAATCCATTGATGGAACAATCATATTACCATGTTTGCTGAACTTCGATCTAATCTATACCACACTAGCCGGATCGGTGACTCCACACATTCAGTCGACTGAACACATGTTCAACCAAAAACTTTATTTGTCTGCAAAATAAAGTTAGCATAGTAAAATAATAATAGTAGTCCTGCAAAATAAAATTAGATAATAAATGACATAAATGTATGAGTATGATAGTTTGGATTGTTTTGATCTCAACTTAGTACTCTTCGTTAGTTTCTTCAATTAATTACTGCTTAAGATTTGTCCCAACTGGGACACGATCTCACAACGCTACTCCAGGAGATTACCTCAACTTGTCAAATATCTAGTCCACCAGGTCTGTTTGGACTTTCTTTGCTCTTGCTTAGTGTACAATCGATTTGATCGACTAAGATTTCCCTACAATACTAAGTTAGCATAATAGATATAAAATAGTAAAGCAAAACAGTGTTAGAAGCATTCAAGTTTTGATGGTTCGGTCACACTTTTTTGGAGTTCACTCCTCTAAGATACCTAGGGTTCACACCCCTAGGGTTCCTTATTTAGAGTTTACTCTTCCAAGATTTTCACTACCGAGAGTTCACTCCCCTAGGATTTTCTCTTCCTTAGAATTTACTCCTCTAAGACTTCTCATTATCTAAGGTTCACTACCCTAGGGGTTTTCCTTACTTAGAGTTCACTTCTATAAGACTACTCATCTTTGCTAGTCATCTGATCAACCTTGACATGACTAGACTCCATTAAACATATTATCAAACAAATATCAAAATCGGGAAGTCGATTGCACCAATATTTTACTCCTCATGCCCTTCTGATCCATTAGCGCGCACCCACTGTGTTGTCTTCATCTGCCTCCGCCGAAGGTCCTACCACTCCCGCCATCTCATGGACACGTCTCCTCTTCCTCATCGATCGCCATGCTGCAGCCACCTCCTCTCCATGCTCGCCATGGTCGCCACTAGTAGGCCTCTCTCGCAAGCGTTCTCCCTCACCCCTCTCTCTCTCTCTCTCTCTCTCATCGGTGCCGCCATCATTGCCAAGTGGTCTCCTTCTTCCTTTGCTCACCTGACTGCTAGAGCATTCTCCTTCGCACATTGCCTTTGTGCACTTGATTGTTGATACTATCACCGACTGAGGTGGAACTCCACTAGTGCGAAGGTCTCTCGAGCGGTACGAATTGCTGAAGCAGACGGCTGACCTGCAAGGAAGAACCGTTAGCAAACCCGCCAGGAAAAATCCCCAGTCAGGCCCTCCGATGGTCAAGTTAGACTATGCGCGAGAGAAAAGGGGCAAGGCAGCAAAAGCAGTTGACCGAAAATGAATAGTTTGTGTACCTACGGCCTGAAGAGGGGAGGGGTTTATATAACCGGGGGAGCTGACAGGGCCGTGTCCGTGTCAATCTCAATCTTCGTACCGAGCCGAGATAGGGGTATGGGTTTGTTAGCTCTGGGCACCGAGTGGCGGCGCGCAACGTGTCAGGGCGGCATGGAGCATGGTGCTGGCTCCGGATAGAAGTACAGGAGGTACGGTGCCGAAGGGACGTCCGATACGTGCGCTATAAATGGCTGAGGCCCGCGCCGTCTCCTATACTAGGGTCATTTAATGAGCTGCTCGCGACGTGCGTCGCAAAAGGGGTAAGGGTTGCGCCGACCCATGTACTGGGGTTATTTAATGCAGTTGCAAGACGTAGGGGGCAGCCGGACGGAAGCTGGGGTTCCTCTCCGACACCTCGTTTGGCTTACCCAGGTGAGATAGAGTCACTTGTGCCATCTCCCGAGTGAAGCAAAGCTTTTGCCCGAGTCCGAGGATGCCTAAGAGGATTCGCCGACCCGAGACAGAAGGGCATGCTAAAGCAATGTGCGGCCAACCTTCGTGGACTCGGTATTAAGGGCGATCAGCCGGCTCAGGACTCGGACACGGGGGCCTTGTGCGCTGACCCCCTGCAGGAGGTATGTGGGTCGGGTCGGTTACTACGCCGTCAGGCTCAGGAACTCGGGCTGATGCATCGCCTGAGGTCGGCTCGATCGGTCTTCCCTGGGCCGGGTTAGCGATAGGGTCCCTACTCTGCCCCTCCTCCTATCCAGTGCCTACGAGGCTAATCCGACTCGACCCTCAATGGTGCCAAGCTGGCTGGCCTAGCGACACGTAAGCTGGGCCAGGATCATAAGCATCCCCCTCGAGTCTAGTCGAAGGAGGCGTCGAGTCTGACTGACTGGACCCAGTGTATTACAAGCCTGGCACCCCTGAATGAGTCTAAGCCTGACCGAACTACGAAAATTGGGCCCCAACCATTCAGCAGGTCATTGTCAATGTCCCATGAGCCTGTTTGATCAATCGGGCCTCAACCTTCACCGTGTCGCTTCGTATTCTCTCGCATTAACTGCCTCCTTTAAATGTCGGGCCATGTGTCAGCCATCCCTTGGTGTACCCGCAGCCGAGGCGACCGCCACCTGGCTCAACGAATGGGCGTTCGCGCGTTTGATGCCGAGCCTCGGGAAATGGTGAAGAATGGATCGGGCGGCCCTCTTTCGATCCCACCTTTTACCCGGATCACCATCGGACGGTTGTCTTCGCTCGCTCGACCCTATATATAGGGCTTTACCCCAACCGTTGCTCTTTCACTGCGACGCCAAGGTGCTGCCGGTACGCGCTCTGCTAGGGTTTCGGCGAAGTCCTCTTCTCCGATAATCTTCTCCAGCAAGTTCCTTCGTCTCTCGGTTAGTTCTCCGTTCGCTCAGCTACTTTTTCTTTGTACTCGGTTTCTTTTCCTCTTCTCGATCTTCCTCTCACTCGATGGTGTTTTTTTCTTTTAGCTAGCCTTTTACTCGACCCTTCCTTCTCCTTACTCCTTGGCCCTTATCCATGGACTCTCCTTCTTCTCCCTTGGACCCATGGTACGCCACCATGGTGTTCGACCTCCACCACCATGACCTAGAACAGCTCCGAGCCAACTACTGCATCCCTCGCAAGTTCCGCCTTCATCTTCCCGACTCAACAGATTGTCTTGAGACCACCCCACTTGGCGTCATAACCATTTCCCGAGACCACCTCCAGGCCGGTCTCCGGTTTCCCATCCATCGTTTCATCACCTCCATCTGTCGTTTCTTCCAACTTCCTCTTTCCCAACTCGCTCCCAATGCCATTCGGTTAATCTGTGGCTTGGTCATCATCTTCACTCTCTACAAAATTCCTCTCGAGACCGAGATCTTCTATTTCTTTTTCTATCCCAAGAAGCAAGAGCCTGGGGATTTCTTCTTCCAGGCCTGACCGAAGATCTCGTTTTTGTCCAAACTCCCCACTTCCAACAAGGGTTGGAAGGAACGGTATTTTTTCATTAACCCCATCCCGACCCCGAGCTGGCCTACCTCTTGGATTTCCGATCTCCCTTTGCCTCCGCCTTTCCCAAAAAACTACCGAGCTCAGCCTTCCTACCAGTCGTCCCTATTGAAGCTTGGGGGCCGCCACTTCCACGGAGGCTAGCTACTCAACGAAGGCATTCTCTACGTCTTCGGCCTCAGCCCGGTGCCTTTCCACCGGCCACGATCACTCGGTAAGTCTCACCATCTATGCCTCGAACATTTTCCGCTAACTAAACTTTTGTTACTCTGCAGTGACCATGATGCTAGCGGATGTGCTTGAGGAGGGTTTTAGGCTTGATGACGCCGAGCTGGAGTCTAGGCTCGGCGAGCAGCTAGCCCAGAGGGAAGCGACCCCACTCGGTCTACCCCCACCAACCTGACGTCTTCCTTTGGCAACGGGTCATCGGAGGCGGAACCCATCGACGAGGACGATCAACTGCTAGTCACTTGGCGCCGTAAAGACCGTCCGGCCGACTCGGAAGTCGTGCCTCCGTCTAGCTGCAGAGCCGAAGGTTCAGCAACCGACCCCTAGAGAAAGAAGAAGAAGAAGAAAATTGCGGCCCGACTGCCCGCCGACCCTTCAAGTGCCTGTAAGTAATATGAGAGAAGTGTCCTAAGACAATCGTCTTATGATTGTAATCATTTACTTTAATAAATGAATATTCACTATTTGAGTATACATGTTCGTGTATTTGATTAAGATCTTAAACTCATTTACTGAATGTCCGCAATACAATTCACAGCATGAGAGAATTTGTGATGAATTCACAACTAGTGATTATCTCTACATGTGCAATTGTGAAGTATTGAAATTGTCCCTAGTCAATGAATTGATAAATACGGACACTATCAATTCTGTTGAGACTAGCATGGGTTATTCTCTAATCAGCTGATTCTCACTGGCTGGTGACATTGGGATGTCCGGAGATAAACATGAATGCTAGTTAAGGGAACTAGTTCATTGGAGTGACTAGCTGTAAAACTTCATATGGTAATCTACATATAGATATGTCAATGAAGTTCTTACTGCAGTTTAAGTGCGATGTTCCTTTGACTTGTGGTGTTCAAGTCATCTTGATCATGAAGACTTATACTTTGACATCTTAAGCAAGCATCTCCAAGGAGGTGTGGACCCAGGATGATTGGGTATAAGCCGAAATGCCCGAAGATGTTTGAACAACCTACAAAGGATTCACCACTCCTTGCGAGGAGACGTATACCCAAGGCCTATCGTCGGATTGTTACTCAAAGCCTCTGGCCAGAGCATCACATGTTCCGAGTATGAATCTCTCAGAAACATGAGAGTAATTAGAATCCGTTGGACGAGAAAGACATTACTTGGGCTAGATGTGACGTAGTCAGCCTAGTGGGGACTGACACACATAGACCGTGTCCTGAACCAAGTGGGTATAAGATGGTGAAGGGAATGAGGCACGATTCATTAATGCTACTGAAGGGTTTCAGAATAGTTTCTGAGGTCAACCGTTGATCTTTCGATTAATTGGGGATCATGATGTACTACTAGGTGCTACTTATGATCGTTCTATAATTGGTAAATTATAGACGGCCAACATAAATCGAAAGCCTATTTAGTCACACGCACTACGAGTAATCCGAGGGATTTAAAACGAGTTAAAAATTAGATTTTCCGATCAAGAGAGATAAGTCGAATCTGAATTTTTCAGAGACGCATCGGAAGCATAAAATGGCTAAGTCTTTTGAAGACTTATTGAACGAATTAAATGAGTTTAATTCGTGAGATCGTGGCTTGGGTTTGGCCGGCCAAAGAGGGTCCCCACCCTCTTTGTTTGGCCGGCCACAATAAGAGGGAAGAACCAAATTGTTTGGTTCAAATTTATAAAATAAACCGCGCGTGGTTTGTCTTATAAAATTATGGATAAAGAAATTTGTATAAAGAAATTTATATAAAGAGATTTATTTTTCATGGAAATTAAAATAAACCTTGGTTTGGTTTATTTTATTTTATAAAATCAATAATAGATTGATTTACCATGATCAAGAAATTTATATAAAGAAATTTATATAAAGAAATTTATATAAAGAAATTTATATAAAGAAATTTCTTTCCATAATAAAAGGGGAGACATGGTTGTTTTTATTATAAATTAAGTTATAATAAAAACTTAGCATAACGGAATAATTCATAGAAAAATTTATAAGATAAATTTCTTATGAAAAATTTATTCCGTTAAGAGGAGACTTGGCGATTAAGAGGCTACTATATAAAGGTACCAAGGCAAGGCTTGGAAATTAATCCAAGAGATCAAGGATTCTTGCCTAGCCTCTCTCCCTCTCCTTCTCTCTCTCTCCCTCTTCTAGTGCCGCCGGCCCTAGAGCCCTCCCTCTTTGCCGTGAGCTTCCACCACCAAGAAGAGGCCGAAGAAGAAGAAGAAGCGGGCGCGACTCCTTCCTTCCTCCCGGAATCTTGATTCCGTTCTACGTTTGGCGGTTAGTCTTTCCATCTCTCTCTTGGTATTCTTGTCGTGCCTTTGGAGAATCTAGTAGTTCTTGTCGGCACGAAACTCGTGGCTTTGCGAAGTCATCCCGAAGAAAACTCGGCGTGGACGCGAATAGAGGCGGAGCTTCCAAGGGACGCTACGGTTGGATCTCGTCCCTTTCTTCGAGTTACGCGAGGTATTAAGTAAATTAGTTTACTTTCTGCAAAATTTTAAATGTATGATCATGTCTCCACAACATAAGGTTGCATGCTAGATACGTGGTTAAAATAATTTGAGAAATTATTTATGCTAAACCTTCCGCTGCACGTAATTAAATTTTAAAATTACGAACCCGTATCCATGTCAACATGCACCCGGTCCCAACAGCGCCCCCGCACTGCCGATCCAGGGGACTCCTGTACCTCCGACCCCGATGGCCCCTGCACCGCCGACCCCAGGGACCACTGTGCTGCCCATGTAGGAGACCTCTGCCCTGCCGACCCCTCCTGGAGAATCGAGTCAAGGAGTTGGTCCCTCCTCCGTCTCCTCGCCGCCTATTGTAGGAGATCTCTCGCCCCCCCCCTCTACCGCTCGTGGGAGAATCTTCAGGAGCCGGCCCCTCTGGTACATCGCCACCGCTACACTTGGTGATGCCCTCAAGAGCTTGTTCGCCCACGGGCCCGACCGAAAGGGCTCGAGAAGTTAATCTCTATGGCCCTCTGGGGGAGCACTTTTACCATGTCCTCCAGGAAGCCAACCACCACGGTCCGACCAGCCATGCCAACGCTTTCCTGTCCGAGGCCAGCCAGGCAAGTTTATTCTCCTTAGGTAAATATTTCTTTTTATTTTGCCTGCTCACGGCCTAACCCTTAACTCTTATTTGTAGCTTTTTGGCTCGGCTTACAGTCTAGTCGTGTCCTATGTGGCCCACGCCCGAGCCCGCCACCAAGCAGACTGTCGTATAGCTCAGCTGGAGACCCAGCTCCGGCACTCAGAGTTGGTGTCGAACGAAGACACCCTGAATGGGTTGTAGGCGGAGGTCCTGGCAGTGCAGGATCACCTGACTTTCTCCGAGGACCAGCTGGTGATCACCCGGGCGCAGCTCAACTCGGCGGACGCTGCCGCGGCCCAAGCCTGCCTTCGAGTCTCCAACCTGGAGCACTCGGAGCGCAAGGCATGGATCTTCGTGAGCCAAATGCAAGGCGATATGAAGAAGATCAAGGCCGAACTTCAGGATGCATCCCAATCAGTCGCAGCCCTGCGCGCAGACTTCGCCTCTAAGGACTAAGAGCTGGCGACTCGGGCGGAGGAGAATGCGAGTCTAGCCACTCAGCTGACTGCTCGGGACGCAGA
>JAGFNQ010005707.1:0-97922 GCA_024364735.1 Boesenbergia rotunda
GGTTGAGCAATTCAGGAAACTGGTTTGGAGTTGCATCTTCAGGAGGACGGTTAGGAAGTTGTTCTTCAAGGACATAAGCAAGCTTCTCTGCCTTGAGTACTATCCTCAGGTTTCTAAGCCAGTCCATGAAGTTTGGCCCAGTCAGTTTATTGGTGTCCAAAATGGAACGCAAATTCAAAGAAGACATAATCGAGTGATTATCCTAGAAATACAAATTGAGCTTATGTGAGAAGAATGATAAAGAATGCATCAACATACATTAATTAAATCCAATTTATTTATCGAATTGAATAACCCTTTTTGTCAATTCGGGAGATCGTAGGAACATCTCCAAATAGGTTGATATCCAATCATAGATAAGAACAACCATGGCTGTGGCCATCAAGTTATTCTTAGCTATGAAGGTAGGTAATTATATCGATTACATATCACATATATGTAACTACCACTTTATGCTATCAACTAATTGAATGTTTGCATAAATCATTGGGTTGTTAACTCATTAACAAGTATGCAACAATCACTACAAGAAAAAAGTTAAACAACAACGTTTTTTCTGCGTTGTCGTTAATGCTTAAAAAGCGATGTTGATGATGTCGTTGTAGAAAGTATATCTACGACAACGCTTTTTCCGCGTTGTGGTTTGGAGCAAAGACAAAGCTTTTTTCGCGTTGTCTATTGGTTTTTAAAAAGCGTTGTTATTGACGTTGTTGTTAAAAGTCGGGTATCAAAGACAACGCAGAAAAAGTGTTGTGGTTTGGCACAAAGACAACACAAAAATCGTGTTGTGTATTGTTACTTAAAAAACGTTGTCTTTTTAATAGGCAGTGTTTTTCACAATTTATAATATTCACAATTTATAAACATTTTTATTCACAATTGATAATATTCACAATTTACAATATTCACAATTTACAAGCATTTTTATTCACAATTGATAATATTCACAATTTACACTGATAATAGTTTACAAAATTCACTTATAATACAGTGCATTATTTACAAAAGTGTTTGTATTCCATATTAAATACAAAAAATATCTCAATTCACAAGTTCTATAAAACTTCATCATTCACAAGTTGTTCTTTGGGGCTGCTTGTTAACTCGATCTGCTTTAACACTGCATAAAAATAATAAATTGGGATAAGAGATTATATACACACAAATAAGACTGCTTCCATATGTGACAACTAAAAAGAATATAAAGCATACCTAGATGAACTATTAGAGATTATGATAAACAGAATCAATGTAACACTGACCTTTTGTTAACTGAAAAATATGCAGAGCACAACGCTCAACGGCAAGTCTTACTGGGCCACTCCCATTCTTTAACTGAAAAGATCTATGTCTAATGAACTAGTTGCAGATTCAGTCATATCCATAAGTACTTGTAGCAGATCCTGGAACTCATTATCTTCCATGTACTGAGAATAAATAAGATTGTACATCAGTGCCTCAATGCAAAATAAAACAAAAGTATACAAAAAATCTCATAAAGCATCTTAAAGAAACTAAAACGAAGCAGAAGCATTTGTAGCAAGTTGTTGTAAGTATTTCTCTAATAGTAGATTCATCTATCATTTCACAGCTAGACCAAATATGGTAATCAACTTCAGACCACTGTCTTGCAATAGACACAAATCCCAAAAATCAATCACATAAAAGATGTTGTACCTGAGACATGATTCCCATGACTTTTGTTGCAGAAACTCGCACCTCATCATCATCAAGTTGCAACATGGCTCTCAGTAAAGTAGCAAGTTACTTAAATAAGATTATAGATTATGTTATGTAAACATGGTACTGTTAGAATGTAGATTGAAACTATTCATACTAAATAGTAGCAAACCAATTATCCTTTTCAATTACTATGGAAAGCAAAGGTAATATAACTAACAAGTAACAAACCAATTATCCTTTTCAATTACTTACCTCTAAGTTTGTGGCCCCATAGTGAGCTCACACCATTGCCTTGTGTGCTGCAAAAGTAGATAAGAAAGATATATAAGCTTAAGGAAAATGTTGAGAGAGAAGATATTGCCTTTAATAGAATGGAACAAGTGGAGGATAGACAATATTTTTAAAGTTCAATGCTTTTGCAGATGCAATCGAAATAAGAAAAAACTAAGAATAATTAACAGATAAAAATTAAATGGATAGGCAAATAGCTGGCACAAAATTCTCAAGTCAAAACTAATAGTAACTTACCTCACCTACGCGTATAGAACTTGATTAGCCCATAACTCACAGTGAAGAACTTGATTAGCCGGCCAGAGAACATTTGATTGTCTGTAGCTTCGCAAATCTGAAAAACCTGCACAGATCAACATGCAATTCAATCAGATTAAAATGAAGAATAAAGGCTATATCAGTATAAAAATTGGGATAATCGAGTGTGATAGTTTCTCTTTTTTGACTGAAATGGCAAAAGCTTATTACACTTTGTCAGTATCCTTTTAGAAATTGCTCAAGGTCATCATCATACCTGGAAGATTTGAACGAACCAGAAGGTGGTTGCAGTGGTAATCAGGTTGTATACAAAATTTAAATCAGAATAAAACAGTGTATACCTCCACATGTAGCTCAGCTTCACATACTGGCAACAGAGAATATTATTAGGAAAAATAATAAAAAATTAGAATAAAACATTATGACTGGGGTGAGCATACTTGGGTGTTATCAAGAAAGACTGCTTCACATACCTCCATATGTTACAACTACAAAAGAATATAAAGCATACCTAGATGGACTTGTGAGGTAGAGACATGCTCGTTTGCAGTTTGTAGCATCTACATGCTCAACTAACAGGTCAACATCTTCCTCCTATATATTACACTGACAGAAGATTACAAAAGCTAGAAAATTTACACTGATAACTATTATACAGATATCTTGTACTTGCATATTAATGCAAGCAAACATCCTTTCACTGCATGTGACAAGTTTTCCAAACTCACAAGTTTTACAACACATCATCAATCACTTAAGAGTTTCACGAGTTTTTCAATTCACAAGTTTCATAATCAATCCGCGATTGGGGCCAACTTCTGAAGCTCGATCTCATAACTATCCTTTAACACTGCCTAAAAAAATGGAATTAGAAATTATAGAAAATACAATATAATGTAAGCTACTTTTAAAAAAAACATCATTCCATGAACTTAAATCTAAATAGAATAATGATCTTGTATGATTCCAAACCTATTCAGAAATATGATCTTGAATGCACTCCGTCAACTCGGCCCGAACCTCATCAATTTGATCACGAGAGTAACCTGTTTTTGTGAACTGTGAACACAGACAAATTAAATTGGCGAGTGGTTAATGGGAAAAACAATCAACACTGATCACTTTGCAATTCTAAATAGTTAATGTCAAAGAATTTGAGATAAGCTTAATATAGTTACTATTGATCTCAGTGAATCTCTCTCGATAGTCTCAACTTCTTCAATAATTTGTTTCATGTATCTCATCACAAAAAAACCGCATTGTTTCGCATCCGGTTGTTGAGGAGCCTATATATGGTAATTATTGTCAAATAGTTAACGAAAATTATACACATTCCAATATATGTTAAACAAAAGTATACATACCTTAACTACTTCCCACTTAGCATTTTTTCTCCCTTTCCTTCCCTTGGTAGAATTAAACAAGCGTAATGCCCTTCATACGTTATGAATATTTGTTATATAAAATTTATATTAAAATATAAATTTACTGACAGAAATCTGAACTCACATTTCCATTACGTATTTACAATCATCATCTCGAATGCGGGAACTAAGGGAATCCAACACATAAATAGTATCCTTGTAAGGTTCAATTACACTGAGAATCCAATGGAAACTAGGCAAAGACATATGGTTAGATCATAAAATTTAATAAATTAGCGAATGGAAGCATTTTAAAGTGAAGTTTTATTTTGCACTTACCCGACATTACATGGCACCAAAACAATTTCATCTGATGATGCACCGGTTAGCCTATCAGCTAAAAGAGTTGCCCTTTGGTTCAGCGTTTCAAGCTTAGCTGTTTTGTCTTGTGCTATTTTTGCTATAAATGGGATTTTGTGGGGATTCATAAATCTGAATTTCTTTGTAGTGTTATCTTTCAGCTTCTTTTTATACAGACACCTATCAATGCAAAGAAAATAAAATTAAGATACGAAACAATAATGTAAAGCAAACATAAGGATCACTCATAATGTTTCATTAATGAATATAAAACATCATCTGTGAAGAAAATGTTTCTGAAATTGCTTAAATAATTTCACTTACCATATGTAGGCAATGATCAAATTTACTGAAATTGGCTCCAAATGATACAAAGAATTTATATCCTCAAGGTCCAGAAAAAGTTCACAATCTTCATCAAAAACTTCATTATCTAAACGCAGTGATATACACCTTCCTCCATCTAGAGCATGCTTACTGTAACAATATAACATATGTAATGATCTTGGGACACTTGTTGACAAACTAGGTTTCTTTTGTGGTTGTTCAAACTTCTTCCTTCCAGGCTTCTAATAATATCAAATGTAAACAAGTTAGATAGCTAGGTTGAATAATAATACAGTCACAATTTAACTTGAACTATAATAACTCATATACCTTCTCTTGCTTCACAATCTGCTGTTCAGGCCAAGCCACAACAGATCCTATGGCATCACCAATGACTTCACATTCACTTGGAATTGGATATGGCAAACAGCTATTTGTCCACTGCTTGATCAATGGAGACTCGAATGCAATTAATGGGAAATGGAACACCATGAAGCATTTTATCCTGTCCATTGAAACCAACAATTGTACCATATGCAGCAATATTTGTGGCAGATTCCAATGTCAGCGCAACTGATTGACCCTAAAATAAAAAAATATAAAAAGGCCTATTCTCATTTATTTTCGATTTCTTTTAGTCATTCACGATAGCTAATACTAAAAGGAACTGTAATTAATAATTAAATATTAACACAAATAATAGTTAAATAAAAAATATAAAAATTAACAAATTATGTAGTATGATTAAAAAAAAAAAATAATGAGAATACAATTGGATATTGTTAGTTATTTTAAGAAAACATAAACATGTAAATAGTCATGTACTTATATATTCAGACTAATAATAAGATTATTCCTAAAATGCAGATCATATCAAAAAATATAATACAAGATAGAGAATGAGGCTCAATGTAGCTTAGTTCTTTAATATATCGACATATAAAGTCCTTATGTATTACTTATTATTACGTAGAGATGATAGTAAATGATATTCTTATATATCACTAATCTAATAAAGCTATCTAAACCATTGAATTCAGAAAATTTTGGTATATATCAGATCTAAAATAGATACATTTCTATTAATGAAAGACTCCATCTATGTACAGTTATTACACAAAATACAAAGCCCTTCTAATTGAGATAGCCAACTCCCAGATCCACTGACCTCAGTATTTTACATGATAAAAAAAATTCACTTTTAGTCACTCTGAAAAGAAAAAGGATGATTGTTTTCTTTGATAAGCAAAGTTGGAATTCATACTATGGATCAGGTTCGCTCTTGACAGAATTGTCAAAGCCCTTCATGTAATGTGTGCGCTTCCAGTTTCAACTGTAAATCTATGTGACAATATCTCCTACATTAAGTTGATGCAAGTTAAAAGCTAGTTCCACCTTCATAGAATACTGACAAAATGGTTTCTTGATTTTAGATATGGGTGATCTAGGCACACACAACCTACAGCAATTATGTAACCCAATATAGGCTAACATTTTTTTAAAAAATTAAAACAATGGGTAGATTCTCTGTTCTCCAAGTTCACTATGAATTCATCAAAGTTGTAATTCTTTACTAAAATGTAAATGTAATAAAAAAAAAGATGTCATCCTTCAAAATTTCAATCCGCTGTCTTTTTGTTTTACATGATCATTCTGTTTTGTGATTAGTAATCTTCATGAGGTAAATACAATCAAAGTTATCTTCTTGTTGCATTTTGTAGTTTATTCTTGTGATCATCTTATTTCTTTTATTTCATTTGTAGATTCTTAGAACACCTGATCTAGTACACCTAATAGCATACTGTTGTACTTCCAGGTTTGGGTTGCAACAGACACTGGGAATCTGGAAGTAGCATACATTCCATTTCAAAAACCCTTAGGATTTCGGAAACCCTAAACTGGAAAATGCCTAGAGTTTTAGAATCTATCGATCTTACTCCCAAAGCGGTAAGAGAGAAGTGTGATTCGAGGAGGATGTACCTTGGTGTAGTAATTTGCAACCCCCTTCTCCCCGAGCGTCACCAGCAGAAGCTTGAAATCTGACCGCCACAGAGTCAGAACGTCGGCGACTGCGAGAGAGAGAGATGGAGAGGGTAGTGGCGAGCGTCGTGATACTGCCGCTGGGGTTCAGTTTCCACTCGACGGACGAAGAGCTCGTGGAGGATACTTCTTGGTGGTGAGCTAGGAGAAGATGTATGTTCACCAGATCGTACACAATGTCGATTTCGTGGAGAGGAGAGGACGAGGGAGGTGGCAATGAGGGAGGTGGAGGGAGGTGGAGGGAGATATTTCGCGGAGAAAAGAAGCGCGGAGAGATTTTTCGCGAGCCGCCGAGGGTTGGCAATGAGCGAGGTGGAGGGAGGGGATGTGTTTTTTATTTTAGCGGGAAATACGACAACGCTTTTAAAAAATACTTTTGTAACAGCGTTGTCTTTCATCCGAAACCACAACACTAAGCACATTGCATCATTATAAAACGTTGTCGTTATTAAAAAGTAAAACACATAGACAACGCTTTTCACTAAAAACGTTGTAAAACAAAAAAAGACAACGTTTTTTTTAAAAAACGTTGTCGATTGGGCGTTGTTGATTGCAAAAATTCTTGTAGTGAATATACATAGCACCCAACTGCACCTCTTTTTACATCGACCTTGGCTGTGGCACAACAAATCGATGCTCCAAGCTTAAGGCTGACCCATTAATCAAGAAATAGTTTTAATATGGTTGGAGCTCATTCAACCGTTTAGTCAGGCTTGGATGTGTCCAACAACCAAAACTAAGGATTGACCTCTGACTCCAACTATATTAATCATAAACTAATTCCATGGTTTGAACATGTTGAGGTTCAAGCCGGGCATGGATGTGTCCATCAACCCAAACAAGAAACAAAACTCCAGTTCTAACCATATTAATGGAAGGTGTTGGCCTTAATATTTTGTAAGGGGTTTTGGGTCTCATCCTTTCTTTTCTAAGCACATTCATGACATATAATTATGTCATGTACTAACGATTTCCTTAATAAAGTATGTATGTGACTTAATTTATCAAGTCTTATTAATTGAATTAGGAACCGGATTTCCTAATTCTAATTTCATACTTTATTCAAGGAATTATTTTGGGAAACAATTTCCTAAATTGTCATAATCAATTTCAGAAATAATATGTTTAAGACTTTGATTTCTCTAAATCAAATCTTATTAAATTAAGAGACAGATTCCCTTAATTCAACCACATATTATTTTCATGAAAATCTCTTTTAAGAAAACTCTATAGGAAACCATTTTCCTAATTAATTTTGGAGACAACAATATGTAAGAGCATCACCTCTTAAATCAAATAAGGAAATTATCGTTTGAGAATCACCTCAAAATTTTCAAGATTTGATTACATATTTTATTTATGGATTTATTAATTTCAACAAATTATTTTCTTTGGGTGGCTCCCCGAGGCTCAGATATCCAAAAAAAAGGAATTTGTTGTAAATCTAATTTGGTCCGCTCCCCGAGGCATTACCAAATTAAACATGACAATTTTATTTAAAATAGGAAATTAAATTACAACAACTAACTTTAAATTGGACGGCTCCCCGAGGCTCAATCTAAAATAAAGAATTTTGTTAATAATTTAAAACCAATTCAAATTTAATTGTCAATTAATAATCAATAAATTTGTCTAGACTTTCTTGAAAGAAAGTGCCCAAAATTGCGAGATTTCATAATAGGTTTTCAGAATAATTGTAAGTTTCTGGTACAAAGAAAACTTACATATTTCCAAAATTAGAAAATTTCTAAAATTGGAAAGTTTCCAAAAATGGGAAGTTTTCACAATTATCATAAAATTTCAGAAACTAGGATAATTCAAACGTTTGCGAAATTTCATGAGGATTTCCAAACTTTGAAATTCCTAAATCTAAAATTTATTATAATTGGAAAGTTTCCATAATTGGAAAATTTTTCCAAAATTGAGATCATGACAAAGTTTTCCGCAAAACAATTATATGATTATGTCGAACACTAATCGGCTCTGATACCACTATTGGGACCGGGTGCATGTTGACATGGATACGAGTTCGTAATTTTAAAATTTAATTACGTGCAGCGGAAGATTTAGCACAAATAATTTCTCAAATTATTTTAACCACATATCTAGCATACAACCTTATGTTGTGGAGACATGATTATACATTTAAAATTTTGTAGAAAGTAAACTAATTTACTTAATATCTCGCGTAACTCGTAGAAAGGGACGAGATCCAACCGTAGCGTCCCTTGGAAGCTCCGCCTCTATTCGCGTCCACGCCGAGTTCTCTTCGGGATGACTTCGCAAAGCCACGAGTTTCGTGCTGACAAGAACTACTAGATTCTCCAAAGGCACGACTAGAATATCAAGAGTGAGAGATGGAAAACTAACCACCAAACGAAAAATGGAATCAAGATTCCGAGAGGAAGGAAGGAGTCGCGACCCGCTTCTTCTTCTTCTTCGGCACCTTCTTGGTGGAGGTGGCTCACGGCAAAGGAGGTGAGGGCAGCTGGCCCTAGAAGAGGGAGAGGGTAGTCGGCCCTAGAAGAGGGAGAGGGAGAGAAGGAGAGGAAGAGAGGCTATGCAAGAATCCTTGATCTCTTGAATTGATTTCCAAGCCTTGCCTTTGCACCTATATATAGTAGCCTCTTTATTGCCAAGTCTCCTTTTAACGGAATAAATTTTTTATAAGAAATTTATCTTATAAATTTTTCTATGAATTATTCCGTTATACCAAGTTTTTATTATAACTTAATTTATAATAAAAACAACCATGTCTCCCCTTTTTTATGAAATAAATTTTTACAAGAAATTTATTATATAAATTTTTCTTATCATGAAAAAATCAATTCATAATTGATTTTATAGAATAAAATAAATCAATCCATGATTCATTTTAATTTCCATAAAAAAGAATAAATTTCTATAAATTTCTTTATATAAATTTCTTTATCCATAATTTTATAAAACAAATCACGCTCGATTTATTTTTATAATTTAAACCAAACAATTTGGTTTCCCTTTTTATTGTGGCCGGCCAAACCAAAGAGGGTGGGGACTCTCTTTGACCGGCCAAAACCAAGTCGTCACCCTACGAATTAAACTCATTTAATTCGTCCAATAAGCCTTCAAAAGACTTAGCCATTTTGAGCTTCCGATGCGTCTCTGATAAATTCAGATTCGACTTATCTCTCTTGATCAGAAAATCCAATTTTCAACTCGTTTTAAATCCCTCAGATTACTGGTAGTGCGTGTGACTAAATAGGCTTTCGATTTATGTTGGCCGTCTATAATCAACCAATTATAGAACGATCATGAGTGGCACCTAATAGTACATCATGATCCCCAATTAATCGAAAGATCAACGGTTGACCTCAGAAATAATTCTGAAACCCTTCAGCAGCTATAATGAGTCGTGCCTCATTCCCTTCACCATCTTATACCCACTTGGTTCAGGACACGGTCTATGTGTGTCAGTCCCCACTAGGCTGACTACGTCACACCTAGCCCAAGTAATGTCTTTCTCGTCCAACTGATTCTAGTTACTCTCATGTTTCTGAGAGATTCATACTCGGAACATGTGATGCTCTGGCCAGAGGCTTCGAGTAACAATCCGACGATAGGCCTTGGGTATACATCTCCTCGCAAGGAGTGGTGAATCCTTTGTAGGCTGTTCAAACATCTTCGGGCACTTCGGCTTATACCCAATCATCCTGGGTCCACACCTCCTTGGAGATGCTTGCTTAAGATGTCAAAGTATAAGTCTTTATGACCAAGATGACTTGAACACCGCAAGTCAAAGGAACATCGCACTTAAGCTGCAGTAAGAACTTCATTGACATATCTATATATAGATTACCGTATGAAGTTTTACAGCTAGTCACTCCAATGAACTAGTTCCCTTAACTAGCATTCATGTTTATCTCTGGACATCCCAATGTCACCAGCCAGTGAGAATCAGCTGATTAGTGAATAACCCATGCTAGTCTCAACAGAATTGATAGTGTCCGTATTTATCAATTCATCGACTATGGACAATTTCAATACTTCACAATTGCACTTGTAGAGATAATCACTAGTTGTGAATTCATCATAAATTCTCTCATGCTGTGAATTATGTTGCAGACATTCAGTAAATGAGTTTAAGATCTCAATCAAATACACGAACATGTATACTCAAATAGTGAATATTCATTTATTAAAGTAAATGATTACAATCATAAGGCGATTGCCTTAGGACACTTCTCTCATATTACTAACACCTCTTCCACCGCCAGCCCTCACCTTGCTCCAAGGATCGCTGGCCAAAGAGGGACAAGAGAGAAAGAGGAAGAAGAAGTAGATGAGAAGAAAACCAAAACCCTAAACTACTCCTTCCCTTCTTCACCTTGCGACGCTGAATCCTCTCCCTTTGGTCACCGCCTGCCAACTTTCTCCCTTCTCAAGCTTGCTCCAGCCAAGAACAAAGAAGAGCCACTCTTCTAGCTTCCTTGTGCCGCTGCTCTTGAGAAAAAAAGTAGAAGAGATGAGAAGAGAAGAGAATGAGAGCCCTTCTCTTACCGTTGACACCCTTGACCGAGGAGAGAGGATGAGAGGGAGAGAGGCTTAGGGTTGTTATGGTGTTGGATGCCTTGGTCTCATGACTCCATGGGTATATATAGGGCTACAATAGGGACCATGAGGAGGAGTTGGATCTTGGCCACCTAATGGATCATGGCCCGATCCATTAATAAAGATCCATTCCACTAAAGGATCCTCATTGATCTACCTCACCAACCCCATATTTAAATATGAGCTCCACCTATTATGAGTACAAGTATCTCCCTGTGTTTAAGATATTGAATGTCAGTTAATTAATTAAATTACTGACAATTTAATTAATTAACATCTAACTCCTTGAGTAGTACTACTCAACCTTATCATCATGTCGGACCAAGTTCACCTGCAGGATTTAACATGATGAATCTTATGAGCTCCTCAAGGGGACATCATCAACCTGACTCACCAGGACACGGTTTCCTTCGATAATCAATGACACACAATGTAAATAATATTATTTTCCAACTTACCGAGCCTATCAATTTAACTAATAAATCTCGCCCATTGGTAAATCAAGGAAATAAATATTAAGTACATGTGCCCGTTATTATATCGAGATTCAGAGCATATACTCCATAATAACTAAGGTGTGACTCAATTATAAAGTCAGTATAAATTGAATCACCTCTATGTCGGTCCTGCTCAATACACACAAAGTGCACTAGTATAATTCTATGGTCAAGATAAACCAACACCCAATTATACTACAACCATCCCGATAGTTTGTCCAAATCCATCTCAGTTGTGAGCCTCTACTTATATTCTACAAGGAACTGATAACATGATCTTCTGTGCGACTCCACACACCATGTTATTTACAATGTAAAGTATTAGACAATATGCACATACTAATATAATTATGCAAATAGTGATCTTGTGATTCTCTTTCAAAATGTAGATGTCTATATAAAAGCAAGACTTTTAGTATACATCCTAACAAATATGTCAACACACTTTGACATATTTATTATTATTAAGATGAATATTTTCATTGGGTAGGATTTTATTTAGTTTCATAACTGAAGGTAATTAATTGGAATTTAGTTCATGAATTTTCTATAAATTTTTGAATTTTGAATTAAGGATTGAGTTTGTTATTAAAGTGAATTGTTAATAATTAATTACGAATTAAGTTTTTAAATTAAGATTTTTACGTTATTATGATTTAATTAAGATTTAAGTTGTTAAGAATTAATTAAGAATTAAGTTGTTAAAAATTAATTAAGATTTAAGTTGTTAAGAATTAATTAAGATTTAAGTTGTTAAGCAATTAATTAAGTTGTTAAGAATTAATTAAAATTTAAGTTGTTAAGAATTTATCAAAATTTAAGTTGACAAGAATTAATTAAAACTAAAGTTGTTAAGAATTAATTAAAGTTTTTAAGAATAAATTAAAATTTAAGTTGTTAAGAATTAATTAAAATTTAAGTTGAAAGAATTAATTAAAATTTAAGTTGTTAAGAATTAATTAAAATTTAAGTTGAAAGAATTAATTAAAATTTAAGTTGTTAAGAATTAATTTTGGGTCTAATTACATCATTTCCATTAATTCAAAGTTTTCGATTCATTTATTATTTCTTTTGTTTTTATGTTTTTAATTTTATTTAATACTTTTGTTTTATTTGAAATCTTATAAGTTTTTTTTAATTATAGCTTCAATTTTAATAAATTCATCTTTATCTTCATCTTCAGAGTTATATTTAGAATTATTAATTAAAAATGTATTATTATCTTTAAAATAAGTAGAATAATTTTTAAGATTACTAATTAAGGTCTGAGTAGTATCATAAGAATTATTAAGATTATCTCAGAAATAGTAATAAAGGGTTGATTATTATTCTCAAAATTATCAACATTATCTTTAGGAATATTAATAAAGGTTTCATCATTATACTTAGAATTATTAGAATTATCAGAAAAATTATTAATTAATGTTTCACCATTATCCTCAGAATTATTAGAATTATCAAAAAAATTATTAATTAAAGTTTCATCATTATCCTTAGAATTATCAGAAAAATTATTAATTAAAGTATTAGAATTAATTTCAAAAATTGTAGTATTAAAATTAAAGATTAAGGAATTAATATTCAATCTTTTAATATTGTCAATATTTTAATATTGTCAATATTTGATTTGAATCCATTACTAGCTAATTTATCATGCAATACATTAAGTTTGCTATACAAAAAAAATCTAGTTTATTAGAAAAATTAACATTTTTATCTAAATTACTTGAAGGATTGTGTAACTGTGCAGAAATTTGAAAAATATTATTATGATAATTAATTTTTAGTACCTCCATTACCTTCGTCGCATTTTTCTAGCATTGTGGATCGGGTCATTTTTCAGTCTGGATACTGGTTCTTGTAATGTCCATACTTTTGTACTTAAAACACTGAATATGACTTTTGTCCCTCCGGACTCCTAGCGCTGGTACTGCCGTTGCTGCCGATGGTGACGTACAAATCTGATAAGTAAGACACTTATTTTTGCAATGTCCTCTCTCCCTGCACTTAAAATAAATTATATGAAATTTAAAATTATACATAATTTAAATTGTACCTCTTTTACCCTCAACTCCCTCTCAGTTCCTGGCCTTCTTGCTCCTTCGCCGGTGTGTCCGATCAAAGACACCTGCTCTAATACCAATTGTAGGATCGGTGGCGTCGATAGAGGGGGTGAATATCGACACTTGCTTCATTTCATCTTTAAGTCGTTCATTCATCAACTTCGTAACATAGTCGTTAGTAGCACAGCGGAATAATAAAAGTAAAGACAATAAAACAGTAGACACGAGGGATTGTATTTACTTGGTTCCCAACCCCCCCCCCAAGGTTAGTACGTCCAAGGTCTATGTACTCAGCATGAGTCCACTAATGGTCACCTTTTCGGAATTTTCGGAGGTGGAGAAAGCTCGTCTTACAGTTTGTTTTTACAAGCACAAATAGATAAACTAAAACAAAACTTGTAAACTAAAAGCAAACCAATAGAAATGAAGATCCGACCAATCTGGAAGTCCGAAGTGTAACGCACTTCCTCCTGGAGCCTCCATGATCGTAGAGCTTCGACTTAGGGCTTTTGCTTGGCACGGACTGATTAAGTAGATGTGAAAACTTGATTCTTCAACTGAGGGGTTGGCACCCCTATTTTATAGCATGCTCCCAGGTGCCCTAAAGCCCATTCAGGTGCCTATCTGTGGTTAAACCTGATCCGAAGCAGCTAACTCTACACAGGGGATAAATTTCCCGTCCCAGGCACCTAGGATGGATTCAGGCGCCTGGGATTCAGGTGCCTGAGTCCCTACTAGACTTCGGTGCCCAAGCCTCGGCCAGGACTTCGTGCCCATGTCCACGAACTAGGACTTCGTGCTCAACCCTACAAGTCAAGACTTCTTGCCCAGCTTCACTAACCAGGACTTCGTCCACCTAGCTTCACTCACTAGAACCCAGCTTCACTCACCAAGATTTCATGCCTCAATAAGGAATTCTTTGCTAGTCATCTTAATCTTGACTAGACTTCTTTCTGCCAAGCATCAAGTCCTATTTAGCTCAGTCCAAACAGGTATAATCTCTCTGCCAAACATCAAGTCATGTTTGGCTTAATCCCTTGGTCAACTAACCAACCCTGGGTTCTCATAACTCTGCCAAACATCTGGTCCTATTTGGCTGACCCTTTGGTCAAACTGATCAAATTTGGGTTTACCCTACCAAACATCAGGTCTTGTTTGGTTTAACCCTTGATTACTTTAACCAGACCTTGGTATATTGTCAAACATCGAAACACTAGAGGTTGACTGTTCAAGTCTAATGCTCTTTGCACCAACAGATATACTTGGAGTTGCTAGGAGAGGCCTGATAGCTTGTCCCTTCCCATCGACGACTTCATTTGGGTTTATGGTATTCTTGTGGTGATGGTGTATTTTCCTTACCATTCTCATGGACTTGTATTTGCCCATTGTATTGTGGTTATGTGCTTTGTGTGCTTTGGAGGAGCTTGTGGTTTATGTGTTTGTGATGCAAGTCATGTCAGCATGCAACTTTATATGTTTGTGATTGTTTGTATTGTGTTTCTTTTTGTTATGTTTATTGGTCGTGTGGGCCGAGGATATAGTATTAGTTGTATAGGCCCTATACTCATGAATCAGATGTCTATCGTACAGGGGAGATGTCATCAAATTTTTATTGGTCTTGTAGCTCCCTTGGGGCTTGGCATGCTTAGTGTATAATCAACCTAATCAACTAAGACTTACTTGCAACACCAAGTTAGTACAATAGTAACATAAAGAAGTGTTAGCAAGATTTCTCATTGCCTGGGGTAACCTCCCTCTAGGGTTTTCATTGTCTATCTTCACTCATTAGGACTTTCACCACTCATCTTCACTCATTAGGGCTTAATTCCACTCACTAGAATTTTCAACACCTGATTTCATTCACTAGAATTTTCACTACCTAGCTTCACTCACTAGGACTTTCGCCACCTGACTTCGCTCATCATAATTTACACCGTCTAGCTTCACTTACTATAATCTAGCTCCATTCACTAGGACTTTCACCGTCTGACTTCACTCACGAAGACATTCACCACCTAACTTCATTCAATAGGGCCTAGTTTCACTCACTAGGACTTTCACCACCTAGGGTTACCTCCCCCTAGGATTTTTCCTTACTTGGAGTTTATTCCTCCAAGACTTCTCACTTATCTTACCTCTAGTTAGGTTTTTCCTTGTTGGTCATCTAGTCTTGACTAGACTTCTCTCACATCCAAACATCAAATCGTATTTGGATTAACCCTTGATCAAATTTACTAGACTTAGGTGCATTGTCAAATATCAAAATCTTAGAAGTTGATTGTTATTATCTAGTATACTCTGTACAATAATCTCTTCCTTTTTGATGTTTGACAATAATTTTTAAGTTAGGTTTTGGTCTTTAGTGTTTTATGGCAAAGTTGGGAGATTCAAAATATTTCTATCTTAAGGTCACTCTCCCCTTTGACACACATTAAGAAGTTTAACTAAGGTTCCCTTAAGTTTTGCACCAATAATTTTGAAAACACTTGGAGTAATTTTTGTAAAAGTATTTGTTTTCAAATCTTATTTTTGAAAATATCCTTTTGAAATTGTCTTTAAAAGATTTTTAAAGAAAATATTAAAATATTTTTGAAAAATTATTTCAAAATTTTTGCAAGATTATTTTTCAGAAAAAAATTGTAAGATTTTTTTTAAAAAAAAATCAAATACAATTTTAAAGAATTTTGAAAATAATTTTTCAAGATTTTCCAAAGTATTCGCTAGAATTTTTAAAACATTTTTATTCAAAATAATTTTTTAAAACTACTTTTAAAGATTTTTCAACCGTTTGGTTTGCTCCATTTTCTATTTTTATTTTCCAGAAAACCGTATTTTCTCTTTTTTTGGAAAATAACTTTATTTCATTCTCTAGTTTTCCAGAAAACACTATATCTTTTTCTGAAAAACAAGGTTGGAAAATGCAAACTAAACACGTTTTCCAAAAAATCAAATTTTCTACCGAAAATGAAAATGAAAATTAAACAAGTCTACTAAATGCCCCCTAATTTTTGAAAGAATTTTAAAAAGTATATATGTGATTTTGTAATCAGGACTCCCCTCAACCTAGCACTTTCTTAGGAATCCTTGTTAACAATAAGAAATACTTTCTATATGTCTTAGGAATTGATCCAAATTACAAGTACAACTAAAATATTTTCAATAACTTTCAAAATATTTTTTAAAGAATTTTCAAAATTATTTTCAAAGGTTTTCATAAATATTTTCAAAAATAAATTTAAGAGTTTTCAAAATATTTTTCATACAATTTTCAAAGGCAAAAGATTTTTCAAAATCAGTTCTATATTTTCAAAACCATTTTCAACGTATTCTCAAAAGAATTTTGTAAAAATGGTTTAATATTGCTTCCCTCTTAACCTGACACATCCTGGTTATCCTTGTTAATTAGGAGAAATTTTACCTAATGGTGGTAAAAGAAGATTCACTCACCCTCAACGCCCCCGCTGAGAAACTTGTTAGTATTAGCCCTAGAGTTAATTATAAAATGATTGACAATGAAACTTTTGTACCATATTTTAATAATAAAAGACAAAGTTTATGGTTATTATATTACTTCAGGTCTGTTCTAGATGAATAAGTATAATAATATCCTAAGATAGTAAGTTCTAATTTATATCATATCAATTGATTGAATTAATAGTGAGAGGATATAGATATATAGAACACTACTCTTAACTATTCATAGTCAAGTATTAATATACAAAGACAATATTAATGAGTTGAGACTAGCATGTAGATCCATGGATGACTTAATCTCACAAGTCATGGATATAGAATATCAAGTTGACACATGAGTATATATTAGAGAATATGTACTGAATTGACTTGTCATGAGAAAGTTTCATGGATTGTTAAATAAGTGTCGTAAACTTTCTCATAAAGACTATTAGTATGAATAATTCTTAGACTTGAAGTCACTACAATTCCCTACACAAGGAGTTATATACTTTGGTATTGACAAACGTCACTTGTAACAAGGTGGACTATAAAGTCGATTACTGAGTATGCAATAAGTTATAAGGAGGGATATGAGTGATGTAAATGGGATCTATGTCTTTCATATAATGGGAGTGATATCTGTGAGCCCCTTGATCAAGTAGGACTACTAAAATATATGGTCATGCTCGAATGAGTCAATATAAGATATTGAGCTCATTTGGTTAAGTGAGTCTACTTGGAGATCAAGAAATACAAAGATTGATAGGATAATGACAAGTTCTATGTCTCATTGATCAATCTAAATATCGAGGATAGAATAACCAACTCATAAAAGAATAGATATAGAAAGGTTAGATCTGATCTCGACATTCTCGTCATTTGAGTAGCAATAATGCATTGCTAGATACCACTTATTGCTTATAAACTAAAATAGTTTTAGAGACATTGCCAATATTATGAGAGTCTATTGGTCACACATAAAGACATATTGGTTTGGAGATGAGTTTATTTTAGTTTGACTAGAATGCGATGAACCTTAAGATTAAAGGGTTAAGTCTAATCCGAGTTAGACTTATTGAGTTAGACTCAAATGAATCCAACCCTTTGGATTATTCAATTGAGTCTAATTTGAGTTAGACTCATTAGATTAGATTCAACCAACTAAAAAGGGTTAATGTCCATTAAAAGAGTGTAATAGAGCATGATTAAAAAGGAAGACCAAGAGACAAAACTATTGGTATTCATTGGATGAATACAAGAGGTTAAGAGTATTCATTGAGTTTAATGAGCATTAATCAAAGGGAGATCAAGAGGCAAAAACTCTTTGGTTTTCATTGGTTGAATATAAAAGGCTTTTTCATTATTTTTGAAGTGTGAAAAAAAGTCTTCTTTTCTATTTGTCTTGACCAAAATCCTCTTCTTCTTCCTCTTGTCGAAATCACCCAAGTTGCTAGCACAATAAAAGTGGTTCTTTTCCGAAACCGAGTTCGGGCGACGAACGGAACGTGTTTCTGTGGATACTAGTGGAGGTGTTGCCATTCCTATTGTGTAGAGATTCGCTGAACCAAAAGTTGTTGTCAGGATTGTACTACACACGCAACAAAGGTAACCATTCTATCCAACTTTGTATACAACTTTTGCATAGATCCCGTAAGGGATCAAGTTTTTCCACTTTGTATATATATTGATTTTCGTATAAGATCCCTACAAAATTCTACCTAAGGGTCTAGCAGTCTTGGTTCTAATGTTGGACCTAGGGATTATGTGTCTAATGGTTGGTCAATTAATTTTTAAGTAATAGATTTAAAAAAAATTAAGTAAGAAGAAAATAATTAAGGAAATAAACAAGCCAATAATTTAAGATTAATATCTTATAGTCCAAGCATGCATTTTAATAATACAGAATATCTCTATGAAATTGTCCTGATTAAAGTATCTGTCTTAGTTGTTTATTTATCACGAATTTTAGTTAATTGAATTTTAAATTATATTTAGTTAGGGTTTAGATTAATCAATTTAAAGATTGAATTAATTTACATTAATTAAGTAGTTTAATTAATCCGTTTAGATTTAATTGATTAAATTGATTTTAATTCGATGAATTTAGATTATGTTGATTAGAATCATTTGTTTAAAATTAATTAAGTTAGATAAGTTTGATTTAGTAATTTGCTTAAGTAAGTTGAATTAATTGGGTTTTTAGTTAGATTAATTACGTTTTTTATTTAAATTAATTAGTTAGGTTGAATTAATTAAGTTGGTTAATTAGGTTGCATTCATTAAATTTATTAATTAGGTTTAATTAAGTTAATTTTGATTTAATTAATTAGGGTTTCATTTAAGTTAATTAATTTGGATAAATTTAATTTATTTGGGTTAATTTTGGACCTGATTAAAGTTTTTAATTATACTGTTAAAATTAATTAAGTATTTTTTGTTAAATTTTAAGTAAGTTAATTGATTAAATTAAGTTAATTTGATTAATTTTAATTAAGCTAATTATGTTGAATTAGGTTAATTATGTTAAACTAATTAGGTTGTGTTTGACTACAATTAATTAGATTAATTAAGTTTGATTGAGAGTTTCAATCAAATTAATTAGATTAGATTGATTAATTAAATTGGATTACAACTAGGGCTGTGCATTCGGTCAAAACCGAACCGACCGAACCGAATTAACCGAAAATCGAATTAATCGAATTTTTTTGGAGCCGACCGAACCGACCGAATTTTCCACCAAAACCGAACTTACCGAACCGATAAAATTTCAATTAATTCGGTTTCCGACCGAATTAACCGAAATTTTTATATTTAATTTGATTTTTAATTAAAATAATCAGATTTATTTAATTAATTATATTTTTAAATAAAAAATAATTAAATTAATATTATTATTCGGTTTATTCGGTTTAACCGAATTACAAAATTCCAAACCGAAGCGAACCGATTTAACCGAAAAACTGAACCGATTTTTTTTAAAAAAACCGAAAACCGATTTAACCGAACCGAATTTCAAAAATCGGTCGGTTCGGTTCGGTTAATTCGGTTTTTCCGAATTTTTGCTCACCCCTAATTACAACAATATTTTAAGTTTGATTAATTTAAGTTTGATTAATTAATTTAAGACTTATACTCACATACACACTTGACGCCCTTATTAGATACACACTTGACGCGCTTATTAGATCACAAGCTAGTCTAACTTTAAACTGACCATGTATTTAAAATATATGTTCAATATTGGTGCTTCCTGCACACCCTCTTTTAAAATAATAAGAAGAGTAAAAATGAGAGAGTGAAAAGTATAGTGAATGATGTGACATGACGTGGCATAACGTGACACTTTACAAGTACACATTCGATTATTGCTTGGATACCATCGGCGGCCTTCGGCCGTCGTCCCGAATCAAACTATACCTTGGGAGGCACGGTGAACCCGTCGAAAATTACTGTATACAAAGTGTTACATCATTAATTATACTTTTCACTCTCCCATTTACATTCTCTTTATCATTTTTCTAAATGGTAACACTTTGTAAGAGGTTATAAAAGATTTCGAAGACCCAGAATGAGAAAAGGTAGTGGGCCTTTCAAAAGTGATCTGCGGCCACGGAATACAATTGAGAGTTCTAAACCAAGTATATATATCAACGTCTTATTTATATTTTTTGCAGTTGTTTAAATTTCATTGCATACTATCACAAGAAGAACCATTATTCATCCCCTTCTAGCTTACTAGTCATCCACCACCAAACCGAAGACTTATAAAAGATAACTTGGTTGTTATTTAACTCACTGGGCATGCATTTATTGTTCTGGCTCTAAATGATCATCTTGTTGTGTACCATTAACAACTTAACTAAAATTATTGTAATACTTGCTTTCAGCCGGTCCTAGATTATTTATTTATTTAATTTTATACTTTTAGAGTGAGATTAGATGAGTTTGTGCACTTTTCTAGCCCAATGCGTTTTTATTGAAAAATATTAGATTAGGTAGGAGGTGAATTTGGGATGATTGATTCGGTCCTACGAAAATTTTTCATGGATCACCAGGGTAAATCAGGAAGGACTTGTAGTGGACGATCTAGAAGCCCAACGTCCTAAGGTTCACGTCTCATTTGAAGGAAAATTTTCTGTAAAATACGCCGTAGCTAGGGATCGAATCGCGGATGTCTTGGATAGCGACTAGTAGACCTACCGCTGTACTATAGTCGCAGGAGAAAAATGATTAACGAGGTTTTTCCAACATTGGACGACCGGGCCAGTTCCATGGAAGTTTCCCACCGGCCGCTTGGGTAAATCAGGAAGCGCTCGCGGCGGGCGGTCCAGAAGCCCAACGTCTGAAGGTTTGCGTCCCATTTGAAAGAAAAATTCCTACAAATACGCCGTAAGTTATCATAAGTTGGGGATCAAATCGCGGATGTCTAGGATAACGACAAGTCATCCTTCTACTACATCATAACCTCGGGGATAAAACTGTCCGGATAAACTTTTTATAGTCACCGATATCCAAAACGTTTTGATTGAGTATCTAGAGATGCTGCATTGATCATTTTCTAGAGGGTATTTAGAGAGGAGGGCTTGAGAGTTTCTAAGGGCATTATTAAACAATATTTGTTGACATTTTTTTGAAGGGTATCTAGAATGGTTGATTGAGCAATTAGGTTGTCTCCTTTAAATGACATATTATAAATGTATGCGGCGTTCGAATCCGTAGTGTTGGGTTATCCCTGTATTCTATTTGTATTTCTCAAATTTATTCGATGATTGATGAGAAATTCTCATAGGATATAAAAATATATAGACACCTAGGTCTTTTATAAAAGAATACAGAGGCATGCTTTATTGCTTCTCGAGTATTTTTACGCACTGAGTCAGTATGTCAAAGGTTGTCCGCTATGATATTTTATTTTATAATTCTTTTGATAAATGTTTTATTACCAATCACCTTTTGTTTAGTTTGTATATTTGCAGCAACCAATTTAATAAGTTATTCAATCCCCTTGATCCCGGTCTTACTTACGGATAGCTAATCTTGCATAGTCAGTCAGCTTGGAATTGTAGAGGTCTAGCAGAAAGGCCGACAAAGTCCTCACCAAGGGATTCCTTGAGCCAGGGGAACCCCCGATGCACTAACCGACCGACCCTGGGGTAGGGTCGGTCGGGTCGACCCCGAGCGTTTCCTAGCTCGGTCGCCTAAACCCATACCCAGATCCGGATCTGGAGCAGACAATCCAGTCGGGCGCGTGGTGGCCCACGCTCCCTTAGAATTCCTTAGATTTGACAACCCACAGAACCAAGACAGAGCCAGACAGACATAGCCTAACAGACCCCCGACTCAAGGCGTACTCGGTCCTTGACACTCGGACCCGCCAGTCGATGCTCGGGCTACTGACTAGATTGTCCCTACGCCGCCCTATGTCATTACCTCCTGGATACGATCTTGATGTCAGGGTAATACACGTCTTTCTCATTTATGACACCCCTCGAGGTTATTCTGCCGATTCAGTACCGTCGTACTGCCCAAGCACCCCACGCCATGTCGCGGTACTTTCATGTGCTCTCATATGACCTGATAGGTACCACACCCCTGTCTCGTCAACACGGACAGGAGTTGTCAGCTCTCCTGGCTATATAAGCCCTCCACTCCCCATTCCGCAGGTATGCGTGCGAGCTCTCTCTACTACTGTATTTCCATTTGCTCTGCTATATTTCCTGCGGATACTGATTTGACCGTCGGAGTGCCTTGCCAGGGAAACTCCCTGGCGGATTTGCTAACGGTCATTGTCTTGCAGGCTAAAGCTAGGTCAGAGCTAGGTTGACCCCACCTCAGCCGCTCGTGTCACTCGGGAGACCATCCAGCCCTTGGGACTTCCACCTCACTTCGCGAGAGGATCAAATTTGGCGCTAGAAGAAGAGACACTTAGCCTGATCGGAAGTGTACGATGGAAGCGCCCAACCGGGCCGTGATGACCGTTACTCCCGAGGAGTACGAGCTCCTCTCAGCTGCCCGGGCTCGGGGAACTCCCATGAGGCTGTCACGTGCTGATGGCCCGGCGACTCGATCCTAGGAGCCCGCGGCACCTAATCCCTCAGGGGGTTGGGGAAAGGTCGCTCCTCCATAAAGAGACTCGACCCCCTCCCTCCCACCTGCACACCGCAGCCAAGCCGATGCGGCGGAGCTCGCGCCGGTCGAAGCATTCGCGCCCAGCTGAACACGCTTGCCGCGCCGCGATAAGGGAAAGGCCCCAGTTGGCGCGCCGCCGGCCGTTCGGGCGCACAGCCCTTTTGGTTCATGGATCTTAGTGGATCATGTTCCCAGGCATCTCAGATTCTTCACCATGCCTGAGTACGTTGGGGCCACCGACCCCGAAGAGCACCTCATGAAGTTTGAGAGTGACGCCCTGCTACACCAATATCCTGAGGGAGTGAAGTGTCGAGCCTTCTTGACAACACTATCTGGATTCGCGCAACGATGGTTCAGCCAGATACCCAACGGGTCGATCTCCAGTTTCGAGGAGCTTAGGAGGACATTCCTCCAGCACTTCACTAGTAGCCAAAGGCATCACAAGACAAGCATTAACTTGTTTTCCTTGAAGCAGTGCCCGAAGGAATCACTCCGGGCCTACATTAAGAGATTCAATGGGGTGGCACTGGACGTGCTAACGCCCGCCCCAGAAGTTTTGATCAGCGCTTTCTCTCAAGGACTGCAAGAGGGAGATTTCTTTCGCTCGCTCAACCGGAAGCCCCCCAAAGACTTTGACAACCTATTAGGAAAGGTCGTCAAATACATCAATGTGGAAGAAGCACAAGTCGGTTGAAAGAAAGAGCTGGCTAGCGTGCCACTCCCGACTCCCGTGCAGTCTAACCGACCGCCAGGCAGGCCCATTCGTAGCCCATGGGGGTCCGCTGACCGAACCGGAGCAGAGCATCGGCAGGTGCAGCAAGTGGCTCAGGGGTGTCTACCGACCCGCTGGAGGCCCTACTGCACATTCCATCACAGCCACACCCACAACACGGAAGAGTGTCGTTAGTTCGGATGGGGTCAAGCTCCCCAGATAGCTACCCAAGGAGGAACAAGGCAAGCCTCCCCCGGGCAGGACTTGGGTCAAGAAGGTCGAAACCTCCACTTAGCTGACGGAGGACTCGAGCGAGAGCCTCGACTCGCTCGCGGCTTGTTCCCAGAGCAAGTCGAGATAGAAGAGCAGCAGGACAATCGGCAAAACGTCGTTTGAGGAGGAGTGCACATGATTTCAGGTGGGCTAACCCGAGGAAGCTCTCGCCAAGCAGGTTGTTAGAAGAAGTTGTACTCTGTAAACTCACGGGAATAGTGGAAGATCCGCCTTCTCTGATAAATGGCACTGTGTCCCAGACTCTCGCCCTCGCGAGTCGGCTCCCAGTCGGACGTGTGGCGGCCCACGCTCCTTGGGATGTCCCCGACCGAGAAGCCAGACTCTCGCTCTTGCGAGTTATAAGTGGGATGTTCCCACGACCCTCGGCTTGGCTCCCAGTCGGACGCGTGGTGGCCCACACTCCCAGAGATGTCCCCGACCGAGAAGCCAAACTCTCACTCTCGCGAGTTATAAGTGGACATGCTCCCACGACCCTCGGCTCGGCTCCTAGTCAGACGCGTGGCAGCACACGCTCCCTGGGATGTCCCCGACTAAGAAGCCAAACTCCCGCTCTCGCGGATTATAAGTGGGCATGCACCCACGAATCCCTTGGATCGGCTCTCAGTCGAACGCGGGTGTTGGATCTGGGATGGCTAAAGAGGGGGGTGTGAATAGCCACCCACTTAAACACTGGCTCCTTTTGGTTCTATCTGCACTTAGGTTAGCAGCGGAAACAAAGAAACAGAACAGAAAGCAAACTGAAAGAGAGCAAACCAGATGCTAACAGAAGGATTTACAAAGTTCGGGGATAACTTGCCCCTACTCCTTGGCGTGCCTGTGAGGTGGGTGATCTCTTGATCGTCGGCAAATCAAGCCCCAGAATGAATCCGGATAAGCAAATCTCCTTCTCGGTGGAGTAACCTCTCCACAGATAGTCTCAGACAGATATCAGAGTAAGCACAGAGAGTTTGAGAAGAAGCTTACAGATCAATCACAGAAAGAACAAAGAAGAAGCTTCACAAAGCACAACACAGCACAACCCTAACACAAGACCCTTCACTTAGCCCTTGGTTCTCATTGTGTCTGCTTGATTTCCGATCGATTCAAAATTACTTGTCTCTGCTTCACCAGCCTCCTCTTAAGCCTTCCTTCTGCTCATCACCATGCGCGTCAGCACCCATTGAACCACAACTTCGTCACTGCTGACCCACTGACCTCCACTGAGCGCTCAATCCACTGAAGACCTCTTCAGCTGAGCCTCAGGTTAGTCACCAGCCGCCACAAGCCGTTGAATCCTGCAAACAGATAACAAACAAACTTGCCGTAGCGAAAGTCACCAATGACCCTCCTTCTTAGTTTGTATCGTCTTTGTATCATCTGCACACTCAACAAACTGATTAGCGAAGCAAATCAAAACATATCAGAAGGTATCAGAAGAATATCAGAACGTAATCAGAAGTCAGACACTAATTCAAATTAAAGTTTTGAGGTGCTGATCGGTCACCTTGACCAATCAGTCACCCTCCTGACCGATCAGACTCCATTCTGATCAATCCAGTAATGATCTGATCAGTCTCAGTGACCGATCAGAGATCCGGGATCGATCACCAGACCGATCCTAAACCCACCACTGAACTGTTGATAACTAGCATTCTATGTCATTTTATTTGCTCATTTATTTAGCAATTTTTATCCTTTCGTATGCTTAAATCATGTTTATATCATATTTTACGATTAGGGTTTATTTTTGGAGCTCATTCTAATTTCCTCTAAATTTGGCATTATTTCATGATTTTTGTAGGGAATTATAGATTGGACCTTGGACCAAGGCTTGGATCAAAGAAATTGGACCCAATGCTAGTGTTGAGGAGCTTGGTTCAATGGTCTAATTTGAAGGCTTGGTTAAATTGAAGCATGGTCTAATTTGAAGGCTTGGTTCAATTCAAATGAAGATGGTTCGATTTAGCCAACCCAATTTGGACCCAAGAAGGGACTGGACTGGACTGAACTAGGCTGAGCTATGGCTGAACCCAGGTCTGAACTAGAACAGCTGGGCTGAACCATGGGGGGCTGCAAGGATGAAGCTGGATTGAAGCTGCTGGGCTTGGGCTGAACTCATCGGGCTCACGAACACAAGAGGATCCAGCTCCTTCTCCATCGGGCGTGACCACGTGTGAAAGGGGATCTTGATTCCATTCGACACAGACCCGGCGGCATCTTCCTCTCCACGACACAGTCGTCGGCCGGAGCGCCCCATCTCCCATTTCATCTCCTCACTTCCTGCGGCTGGCAGCTCCTCCATCTAACGTCACCGAGAGGCCAACTCATCCACTTCTCCTCTTTTTCTCTCAACGCACGCACGCAAGCCCTCTCGGTGAACCCTAGAACCCCGATTCCACATCCACTTCTCCTTCTTCTTCACCCCTCACCCGCAAACCCTAGGGGCGACCTTTCTCTCCACTTCTTCCACCACCTCCAGCTATCTTCTTCACCTCAAAACCCTAGGTGCAGCCTTCATCAGATCCATTACAGCAGCAACCTTTCATCTTCCTCTTCGGGACGGCTTGGAGGAGGAGTACTCAACAATTCCATTTCAAGCCAGCAGCTCCTTCATCCGAGCTTCGGTCAGCCGCGAAGATCCATCCGAGCTTGGGGCTTTCTTCACTTGTTGGTTGTGTGATGGTTGACTTGTTATTTGTTAATTAGTAAATGATTGTATTTGATGGATCCCCTCATGTTTCAAATTGCATGTACTTGTCATTTTTCTTGATGCTCATTACATGTTTGATGAAATTCCTAAACCATTGTGTTAATTGAATGTCTTGTTAATTGAATGCTTTATGTTTTCCTTATGTTCGTGTATTTGATTTGGATGCAATAGATTAGGTCAGATTAGATTTCTTTACTGCTATAGGTTTTGTTCCATGTTTAGTTTCGTCAATGCTTTATTTCAAGTTGCCCTTTCCTTTTCTGCAAGTATAGTTTAGATTAGATTAGATCTCCTTAACTCGCATTGTCTTTCATTAATTAGGATTAGATTTCATATTTGCTTATCTATTTCATTTCGTAGTCTTAGCGTTCAAATCCAAATCCCCAGTTTCATATCCCAAAATCCAAAAGCAATAACTCAGAATCCTAGGATTATTAACCCATCATTACATTCCTTGAGAGAGACGACTCGAGTTACTCTATACTACATTAGTTTAGAGGAGTTCGATACTTTAATTGTACTTGAAACCGTAACACGACTAAAACAGTTATCAACTGTCAGGGCTAGAACCCAGCCATGGCCTGATCGGTTCACTGACCGATCAGGCCACAGCTTGATCTTTCAAACCAAACCACCTGATCGGTCACTTGACCGATCAGGTTAGGGCCTGATCGGTCAAAGTGACCGATCAGGTCACTTCCTGACTGATCAGGAACAATCCTGATCGGTCCAGGTTGGCCCTGATCGGTCCAACAGACCGATCAGGGTTTAATACAGAAACTTCTGACTTGTTTCTGATCATTCACCAGACCGATCAGCCACTATACAGAATGTTTCTGATCTGTTTCTGATCGGTCACCAGACCGATCAGACACCCTGGATCGGTCACCAGACTGATCTACTATCAAGGGAGTTCGTGCCAACTCCCTGATCGGACTCCAGACCAATCTACAACCAAGGGAGTTCGTGCCAACTCCCTGATCGGACTTCAGACCGATCCAGCTCTGACCATTTCGACCCTAAGTCTAGAGAACATGCTCCCTTGCCTTCTCTGACTCAGTGTGCTCTGGAGAACAAGCTCCTGAGCCCTCTCCAACCAGTACACTCAATGCTCAGTCCCTCGGACCAAGACTTCATGCCCAGCTTCACTCACAGGGACTTAGTCCAACCTAGCTTCCCTCGCTAGGACCTGGCTTCACTCACCAGGGTTTTCTTCACCTAGCTTCCCTCGCTAGGACCTGGCTTCACTCACCAGGGTTTCTTTCACCTAGATTCCCTTGCTAGGACCTGGCTTCACTCACCAGGGTTTCCTTCACCTAGCTTCCCTTGTTAGGACCTGGCTTCACTCACCAGAGTTTCCTTCACCGAGCTTCACTCACTAGGATCCGACCTTACTCACCAGGGTTTCCTTCACCTAGCTTCACTCACTAGGACCCGGCTTCACTCACCAGAATTCATGCCCAGTCCTCGACCTGGACTTAATCCGGACTTATCTTACTTAACTAAACTTAAATCGGTGTCAACACCAAAACAACAATCAGGTCAGACTACATCAACAATCTCCCTCTTTTTGTTGTTTGGCAACCCAATTTTAAGTTTAGGTATTAGAAGTCAAATTTCACTATCGCAAGAGAATCAGAGTCCTCCCCCTACAATAGTTATATTCGTAATAAACCTTAAACTTAACTAATCATTCTTTCCCCCTTTGTCAAACACCGAAAAGGGTGTAGACTGGTTATTAAGTTTAAAAATCTCCCCCTTAACCAAGGGTCTCTCCCCAAAACCAAAATAAACAAGAAGTAATAAGTGAAAAGCATATCAAATAAATATAGCAAGGAAAACATTTATATGTATCATATGACAAAGGAATAAACATAGACTATTGCTAATGACTAAAACAACCACTAAAACAAATAAAATCATCAGAATGTCAGTCACACATAGTCATGAAACAGTAGTCATAAGTCAGAATACAGCAAAAGATATCAATCCTGATTAGTGGGATCATGGGGGGCATCAAACTGCATCGGATCAAATGCAGTGTCATCAGAAGGCAGAAGACTCTCCGGTGCAATGCTGCTCGATGGCTGATAGCTCGAAAATGTCTGCGGTGGTGGATGACCAGCCATCCACGAGCGCAGCTCATTACGTGTCTCCTGCTGTACACGAATCAACATCGAGATGTCGGGCTGCATCGCCTGCTGCCCGACCTCCCACATATGAAATCTGTGGTCCATCGTCTGCTCGAGCTCTGTGATCTGCCATCGGAGATCCGGCTCCACCTCGTCGTCATCCTCCGTTGCAGCGGGCGCACCATGATATCCAGCTGGATCTGCTGCTACCTGAACATGTGGCACCCGTGGAAGCTTCCCCAGACCCCTCCCATCCTTCCACCTAATCCCACGAGGATCAGCAATGATGCCAGACTTGGAAAATATGTGTTTTTCAAGTATGCAGTCTTGCCGAACCATCGGCACAGTCCTACCCTTGGACACATCAATACCGACTGACTAGAGCCAGTCAGTAATAATGTGACCAAAAGGCATATAAACTATACGACACCCGGGATCACTATAGTAGAGAATGGACTGGTAAATGCTCGACATGATGCTAAAGTCCAGGTGTCAATGCATCCCGTAGAGCATCACGCAGTGATAAGGACGGATCACTGCTAAGGGTTTTGAGGTGATCGGCAGAAGGCAGTTGGTGATAATCTTGAAGAGGATATAATCAACTGGGGAGAGTCTAAGGGCAACAAAAGTGGGAACTCACCGGCAAGCTCATCGAGGTCATCCGGCCTGGGGTGTCCGAAAAAATACTCATAAATGGAATCAAAAGTGACTCCCAGGAACATAACCGGTAAAGGATCTGGAATACAAGGAAAGGTGGGATAGTTATTTGTCGATCTACGATAGGCTAGATACTCCGAAAAAAATGGGGTAAGAGAAATTTAAAGTTGTCTTGGCCACTTGGGTGGTATACCCCATACTACCATCACCGTGATAAAGATTATTATAGAATTCTAAGACTAAATCAACATTGATATCCCACTCAAGGAAAAGTATCGATTCTAGATCATAATGCTCTATAATCTATCTTACTGATGGACAATGTTCATATACAAATGACTTATCCACCGATCGATAGGGGAGGAGTTTAAAAGTAGAGTTTTGGAAGGTTTGTTCGAAATGTGCAATGGGAAATCTCGAACTGGAAGATGGTTGAGGTCTGGAAGGTGGTTGGATAGGTCTAGATGATGAAGGGGCTTTGGACTTGGAAGTTCCCTCAGCAAGAGCCTTACCCTTGGAAGATTTTCTAAAGGTTGGAGATTTGGTCACGACACAAAGTTGGATTAGTGAAGGTCACCGCAGGTTGGATCAGTGAAGGCCACAGTAAGTTGGATCAGCGAAGGTCACGGTAAGTTGGATCAGTGAAGGTCACGGTAGGTTGGATCAGTGAAGGTCACGGTAGGTTGGTTCAGTGAAGGTCAACCACACAACCAAAATACCAAAATACCAAAATGAGTAGGATTTGAAGTTGGATTTGGGGTTAAGGGCACGGCGCAAGTATTAAACAAGATGGTTAGTTCCAAAAACACACAAGTGTTGTAAGGCAACTAGTAAAGAATGAGAATAGATCTTACTTGGGTGCCATGGAAGTCGGTCGGTTGAGAAGAACATCACCGAGAGCTCGTGCAAGAGAGAAACTTGCAGAGAAGAGAACCCGCAAGAGAAAGAACTAGAGCTCGCGCAAGAGAACTCGCAGAGAAGAGGAAGAAGATGGTGTTTGACGGCTAGGGTTAGAAGAAATGAAGGCTTTCTAAGAGTTAATAGGGATGGTGACCGATCACCAACCAATTTTAATGAAGGAGATCGGACGGTTGATCGGACTGAGGGGTTTTTGGACCGATCAAGGATTATCCTGATCGATCAAATGTGATCTGATCGGTCACCGTGACCGATCAGAAGGCTCCTGATCGGTCACCAGATCGATCAGGAGGATCCTTGATCGGTCTGCTTGACCGATCAGGAGGGTCCCTGATCATTCTGTGGACCAATCAGGAGGATGATCAGAAGGACTTTTGAGATTCGATACATAAACTCCTGATCGGTCTGCTGACCGATCAGTAGCAGCCCTGATCGGTCAAGGTGACCGATCAGGGAGAGTCCTGATCGGTCGGTGGACCAATCAGGTCTGATATAGAAAGCTTTTTTGAGAGAGACCCATATTCTGAGGTGATTCCTGATCGGTCTATGAACCAATAAGATTTTAGATGGGTTTCTGAAACTCTAATACGTTTTAGAAACTCTTGTTTCAAACACCCCTTTCAAACTCTAACACAATCAGATTTAATCCCTTTGATCCTAAAAAGGGTTCCCTTAACGAAAATGTATTTCTCCACATCATCAATCAAGAGAAGGTCGTTTTCTTACGGATTAAAAATCCTAAAATAGACTTGTATAAGATTTGAGTCAGGTTTGTATCAACAACCAATGCTCCAATCAATTTTACTTGATTGGAATGTCCAAGTATGTTCTTGGAACCAAATACACATATATTATGCATTGGTTTTTGTTGGGGACGAGATGGCTAGAGAGGGGGGGGTGAATATAGCCAGACACTACAAGTCTTGCTCTTTTGAGAATTTCGACGCTAACACCGTGATATACAAGGTTCGGGGATAACTTGCCCCTACTCCTTGGCGTGCCCGTAAGGTGGGCGATCCTTTGATCGTCGGCAGATCAAGCCCCGGTGAACACCGGATATCAAGCGCCTCCTTCTCGGTGGAGAAACCTCTCCACAATTACCTCAATAGATGAATACAGGATAAGCACACGAGACACACAAGAAGGAAGGCTCACAAGGATGTAGTAGAACCCTTAAGCACAAAACACAGAGAGCACACAACCTAGCCCAGCCAAACTCCTCAAGTTTTATGTCTATCTTCGTTGTTGTTGCTCTTCTGCCTCTTCTTTGTCTTAAGCCTCTACTCCCCTCATCAGACTCTCCATCAGCATCCACTGAAGCCACAACCTGACCCCCTGACTCCCTGAGCACTCAGTCCACTGAAGACCCTCTCCAGCTGAGCCTCCGTCAGTTGCTAGCTGCTCTCCAGAAGCCGTTGAGACCTGAAGCAAGGAAACAAACAAACCTGCTAGATGGAAAGCCTCCCATTGACTCTCCTCCAATGTTTGAATCATCCCTGTAAAGCCTGCACACTCCAATAGAAGCTTAGCAATGCATATCAAATGAAATCAGCAAGTAGCAGAGAATCGGCAGTGAAAACAGACGCGATCAGTGCTTCTGACAGCGTATTTGAATTAAAGTGATCGGTCACCCGACCGATCAGAGAGTCTCCTAATCGGTCACCAGACCGATCAGGCTGGTCCCAGATCGATCAGGATTCGTCCTGATCGATCCCCAACGCTCAATCAGAAATCGCGATTGCTGTGAGATTCTCCTGGACCGATCACCAGACCGATCCCAGGTCGTGGATCGTTCACCTGACCGATCCACCCTTATATTGGGCGATTTCTGAGTTTCGCAGGCTAGGCCTTCTGATCGGTCAACTGACCGATCAGGGTGTCACCTGATCGGTCAGCAGTCCGATCAGGTCATCACCAGATCGATCAGGAACCATCCTGATCGATCTTAGTGAGGAGCCCGCGAAGCTGGATCGTTCACCAGAACGATCTGCACAGTGATCCTGATCAGTCACCAGACCGATCAAGAGCTGTTCAGCAAGTGAACTCAACCTCACTGCTTGCTCCCTGATCGGTCACCAGACCGATCAGGAGCCAGTCAATGGGTGAAACGCATACTCCCTGATCGGTCACCAGATCGATCAGGAGCAGCACAGTAGGTTCCCAACCTGACTGTGTGCTCCCTGATTGGTCACCCGACCGATCAGTCATCGCTGGTTCGGTCACCCGACCGATCCACGAAGGAGTAGCGTGCCAAAATCCCTGATCGATCACCAGACCGATCCAGAGACCCAAACTCAGCCCTCCAAGCTATGTTTCCATCCACCTTAGCCCTCCAAGCTAAGGATTTTCCATCTAACCCTCCAAGTTGGGAATTTTCACCTAACCCTCCAAGTTAGGACTTTTCACCTAGCCCTCCAAGCTAGGACTTTTCACCCAACCCTTCCGAGTTAGAACTTCATCCAACCTAGCCCTCCAAGCTAGGATTTTTCACCTAACCCTCCAGTTGGGACTTTTCACCTAACCCTCCAAGTTAGGACTTTTCACCTAGCCCTCCAAGCTAGGACTTTTCACCCAACCTTCCGAATTAGGACTTTTCACCACCTGGCTTCACTCACCAGGACCCGGCTTCACTCACCGGGATTTCCAACACCTGGCTTCACTCACCAGGACCCGGCTTCACTCACCGGGATTTCCAATCACCTGGCTTCACTCACCAGGACCCGGCTTCACTCACCGGGATTTCATGCCCAGTCCCCGACCAGGACTTTAACCCAAATTCGGTCAACCAAACATAAATCATTGTCAAACACCAAAACAACAACCGGGCCAGACTGCATCAACAATCTCCCCCTTTTTGTTGTTTGACAACCCGATTTAAGTTTAGGTATCAATCAATTGAAGTCCGTTCAATTCTCATAAGGGAATCATGATCCTCCCCCTATAATAACCATAAACTTAATCAGTCATTTTCTCCCCCTTTGTCAAACATCGAAAAGGGTATGGTTATTAAGTTCGACCATCAAACTCCCCCTCAACCAAGGGTCTCTCCCCAAACCCAGAATAATCAAAGGATAATTTTTTGATTCGTACATGAAAACATATACAGAATAATATCATGGTCAAGCATGTATATGTTTCATATGACAAGTAAGTCAAAGGATGATTTTGGAATTGCATATGAGAGGCATATACCATAAATGTATCATGGCAACAATGTATATGCATCATATGACAACAATTATCGCAGTTCCATCAGACTGATGATCGATACAGAAAAATTTCTGATTTATCTATTGACGATCAATTTCCAGAAAAATTTCTGTAATTCTGATTCATTCAAGATCAGACTGCATTAACACTTGGACTTCCATGTGAATACATATACAGAAGTATATCATGGTCAAATATGTATATGCTTCATAGGACAAGTAAGGAATGCAACTGTATCTGAAACATAGTCCTGATTGGCCTCCACGACCAACCAGGTCTGTTGATTACGTGATACAGAAGAATTTATGATTAGTCTGGGGAGCGATCAGATTTCAGAAAAATTCCTGAAACTCTGATACGTTCCTGATCAGACTGCATTAACAATTTGCATTCCATAACAGGGGAGATGACTCTATTAATATTCGTCATTTCAGAAAAATTTCCAAAACACGACATTAAGAACAAGAGTCAAGACTCAAACAAACCTTTTCTTATGAATTTGAACATTCTAACATAGGTTTGTATCAAATCAGTATTTAGGTTTTGTTTCAAGTACCACTTGAACAAATTTGTACTTCCTTAGTACCAGGATTGTACCAATGGAGGATCAAATATGTTTCAATTGTAATTGGTTTGTATCAGATTTGTTAGGAGTATGATCATTAAACTGATACAATTTGATGAGAAGAGATTGGCTTGAGGAGGTTTTGGATCAATTGGGAACGATCTGGGAGTTCCTTGATCAGAGTTGATCTGATCGGTCACCGGACCGATCAGAGTGATCCCTAATCGGTCGGTGGACCGATCAGGTCTGATACAGAATGGTTTTTCAGTTTCAAAATTTCAAAAACTATGAAATCAACTTTGTTTCAAATCTCAACCATTCCTAAACCATAATTCATTTGATTTTAATCCATTTGTTCCTAAAGGTTCCTTCAATCAAACTACATTTCTTCAAACAATCATCAATATATGATACTAATATCAAATTCCCAAAACATGATCAACATGATTTGTGTCAAAGCATAGAGGTAATCCATTTGATTCTAAGGGTTCCCTTAATCAAAATATATGTCATGATTTGTATCAATTCCATATCAAAGAAAATCATTTCCAATAATCAAATCATAGAGTCTTGATTTAGATTGATACAAAGGAATCATCAAATCATAGAACTTAAGCATTGAGTCCTTGTGGAATTTTCATAAGGATTAGCATAAGCTATATGTTTATCTTGTTCTTAACCAAACTTTGCATGCCATAGATTAATGTTAATCACACAAACAGTAAAATCATGACATACTCAATCATGTTTACCAAACAAAACACCTTAAGCTTGAGATAAGGCATATCATAAATCATAATTTGCAGGAAACTATAAATTGCAACAATAAAACCAATTAATCTAAGCAATTCATGGCAAAAGCAAATTATGTGTGAATCTAAACCCTTCATGTAATATATAAAAATAATTTTCAAGGCTCGTTGACTTATTTTGAAACTAGTATAACCTTAGCCTTGGGTTTGGAGCACCACTTATCAACAACCTATGTTGATAGATGCTCCCCCTCAATTAATGCTTACACAATTCTAAAGATTGACGTTTTAGGTATTCAAATTTTGGGACCTAAGGCATTTACAATGAAAGACTTAGGCACCCATGCCTTAGACATTTTCTTTTTGACTTTTTGAACCGTAGAATCATTTGATGATCTAAATTGGGTTCTTGACATTAATGATACAAAAGTTGGTTCCTTAGGTCGGTAACCTATACCGGCCTTGTTGTAAACCGCCCTTTGGGAGTTCAAGATCATGTCTAGGGTTTTGGAGCTTGTTGAAAATTTCTCAAGAACAATCTTGAGATTTTCAATTTCACCCTTCAAGATCTTATTCTCATTCTCAAGGGATTCATTACGGAAGTCATTTATATCCTCAACCTTAGAGGATTTTAATTCTTTTACTTCCAACTTCAATGACTTAACCTTATTCTTAGATTTCTTTAACAATTTGGTTAAACATGCGATAACTCTATAGCACTTATCTAACTCGGGAGAAATTACCTCTTCATCATCCGAAGATGATGAAGGCGCGGTTGAGGAGTCACTTGATTCATCACTCTCCTCCTTTGACTCTTGTAGTGCCACTAGAGCCACGTGACAGTGGATGTCCTCCTCCTCCTTGTCAATCTTTTTCTTCCTTTTGTTTCCTGCCACAAAAGCAAACCCTTTCTCCTTGGGGCCTTGGTTAGAGATCTCATGTAGCTCCATCTCACAAAATAAGTTCTCTAACTTAACAAAGGATCAGTCCTTGGAAACCTTGTAAGCATCCACCATGGATGACCACAAGGCATTCCTAGGAAATGATTTAAGGACATACCTCACTAGGTCTCGGTTTTCTACCACTTCAATTATGGAGTGGAGACCATTCAACACTTCTTTAACCCGTCCATGGAGTTCACTTATCTTTTCATTTTGTCCCATGGTGAGGTTTTGGAGTTGACTGTGAAGCAAATCCTTCTTGGCTCTCCGGGTGTCTTGAGTTCCCTCATGGAGCTCAAAGATTTTGTTCCATAGGTCCTTTGCACTTGTAAAGGGACCGACCTTGATGAGTTGGTCCTTTGTCATCCCACATTGCAAGGTGACCACAGCCTTAGCATCCGCTTCTCCCCTTTTGATTTGCTCAGCTGATCACATGGAGAAGTCTAGCTCTTTTCCTTCACCATCTCTTGGAAGGATGAAGCCCTCCTTCACGGCAAACCACAAATTGATGTTGGTCTTGAGATAGAACTCCATCCTTGACCTCCAATATGGAAAATCTGTGCCGTCAAAGAATGGAGGTCGGTTTGTGCTCATTCCTTCTCTTCCAGCCATCTTGGTGTAAGCTCTCGGATGTTAAGCCGTGTACAGAGCCCCAAGCTCTGATACCACTTGTTGGGGACGAGATGGCTAGAGAGGGGGGGTGAATATAGCCAGACACTACAAGTCTTGCTCTTTTGAGAATTTCGACGCTAACACCGTGATGTACAAGGTTCGGGGATAACTTGCCCCTACTCCTTGGCGTGCCCGTAAGGTGGGCGATCCCTTGATCGTTGGCAGATCAAGCCCCGGTGAACACCGGATATCAAGCGCCTCCTTCTCGGTGGAGAAACCTCTCCACAATTGCCTCAATAGATGAATACAGGATAAGCACACGAGACACACAAGAAGGAAGGCTCACAAGGATGTAGTAGAACCCTTAAGCACAAAACACAGAGAGCACACAACCTAGCCCAGCCAAACTCCTCAAGTTTTATGTCTATCTTCGTTGTTGTTGCTCTTCTATCTCTTCTTTGTCTTAAGCCTCTACTCCCCTCATCAGACTCTCCATCAGCATCCACTGAAGCCACAACCTGACCCCCTGACTCCCTGAGCACTCAGTCCACTGAAGACCCTCTCCAGCTGAGCCTCCGTCAGTTGCCAGCTGCTCTCCAGAAGCCATTGAGACCTGAAGCAAGGAAACAAACAAACCTGCTAGATGGAAAGCCTCCCATTGACTCTCCTCCAATGTTTGAATCATCCCTGTAAAGCCTGCACACTCCAATAGAAGCTTAGCAATGCATATCAAATGAAATCAGCAAGTAGCAGAGAATCGGCAGTGAAAACAGACCCGATCAGAGCTTCTGACAGCGTATTTGAATTAAAGTGATCGGTCACCCGACCGATCAGAGAGTCTCCTAATCGGTCACCAGACCGATCAGGCTGGTCCCAGATCGATCAGGATTCATCCTGATCGATCCCCAACGCTCAATCAGAAATCGCGATTGCTTTGAGATTCTCCTGGACCGATCACCAGACCGATCCCAGGTCATGGATCGTTCACCTGACCGATCCACCCTTATATTGGGCGATTTCTGAGTTTCGCAGGCTAGGCCTTCTGATCGGTCAACTGACCGATCAGGGTGTCACCTGATCGGTCAGCAGTCCGATCAGGTCATCACCAGATCGATCAGGAACCGTCCTGATCGATCTTAGTGAGGAGCCCGCGAAGCTGGATCGTTCACCAGAACGATCTGCACAGTGATCCTGATCGGTCACCAGACCGATCAGGAGCTGTTCAGCAAGTGAACTCAACCTCACTGCTTGCTCCCTGATCGATCACCAGACCGATCAGGAGCCAGTCAATGGGTGAAACGTATACTCCCTGATCGGTCATCAAATCGATCAGGAGCAGCACAGTAGGTTCCCAACCTGACTGTGTGCTCCCTGATCGGTCACCCGACCGATTAGTCATCGCTGGTTCGGTCACCCGACCGATCCACGAAGGAGCAGCGTGCCAAAATCCCTGATTGATCACCAGACCGATCCAGGGACTCAAACTCAGCCCTCCAAGCTAAGTTTCCATCCACCTTAGCCCTCCAAGCTAAGGATTTTCCATCTAACCCTCCAAGTTGGGAATTTGCACCTAACCCTTCAACTTAGGACTTTTCACCTAGCCCTCCAAGCTAGGACTTTTCACCCAACCCTTCCGAGTTAGAACTTCATCCAACCTAGCCCTCCAAGCTAGGATTTTTCACCTAACCCTCCAGTTGGGACTTTTCACCTAACCCTCCAAGTTAGGACTTTTCACCTAGCCCTCCAAGCTAGGACTTTTCACCAAACCTTCCGAATTAGGACTTTTCACCACCTGGCTTCACTCACTAGGACCCGTCTTCACTCACCGGGATTTCCAACACCTGGCTTCACTCACCAGGACCCAGCTTCACTCACCGGGATTTCCAACACCTGGCTTCACTCACCAGGACCCGGCTTCACTCACCGGGATTTCCAATCACCTGGCTTCACTCACCAGAACCCGGCTTCACTCACCGAGATTTCTAATCACCTGGCTTCACTCACCAGGACCCGGCTTCACTCACCAGGATTTCATGCCCAGTCCCCGACCAGGACTTTAACCCAAATTCGCTCAACCAAATTTAAATCATTGTCAAACACCAAAACAACAACCGGGCCAGACTGCATCAACAGTTTTCCCCATACTTGGTCTAATTAATGATCTTTATCTCTTCAACCTCATTACTCAAGAGATGCATGATACATTTTGAGTAATTTGGTTGATCCTAACATCTCACCCCATTTCTAGTAATACAAAAATATTTTGTTAAACCTTATAGTTTGTGTGAGATGTCCCCAAGTTGCCCAACAATTAGAAATGACCATGAAGGGTTTTTACATCCTATTGTGCACGACACATTCCCAACTCCCTCCTCAAGAAACTAAATTCATTTTCAAGGAGTGGTTTAGTGAAAATGTCCGTTAGATTAGACTTTGACTCTACATGTGAGAGTACAATATCTCCTCTAGCAACATGATCTCTAATGAAGTGGTGACGCACTTCAATGTGTTTGGTCCTTGAATGGTGGATAGGATTTTTTGTAAGGTTTATTGTGCTTATGTTGTCACACAACACTTGCACACCCTTGTAAGACAATCCATAGTCCTCTAAAGTGTGTATCATCCATAACAATAGTGATACACTCTCTCCCATGGTGATATACTCCGCCTCGGTCGTGGAGAGAGCAACATAATGTTGCTTCCGACTTGACCAACTTACTAAGGATGACCCTAAAAATTGGCAACCCCCACTTGTGCTTTTTCGATCCAACTTGCACCCAACATAGTCGGAATCGGTATAGCCTATCAGATCAAATGACTCTGTACGGGGGTACCAAAGACCAACTCCAATTGTGCCCTTAAGGTATCTCAAAATTCTTTTAACAGCAATTAAATGAGATTCCTTGGCGCATACTTGGTGCCTAGTGCACATACCCACAGCAAAAAAAATATCTGGGCGACTAGCTGTGAGGTATAACAAACTACCTATCATACTCCTATATTAAGTCACATCGACTGGCTTCCCACTCTCATCATTATCTAATCGTGTGTTAGTCGCCATAAGAGTGGTTACCTCCTTAGAGTCACTCATGTTAAATTTCTTAAGCATCTCTTGAGTATATTTGGATTGAATCACATAGATTCCGTCTTGAGTTTGTTTGATTTCAAGTCTAAGGAAGAAAGTCAATTCTCCCACTAGACTCATCTCAAACTCACTCTCCATGTGTCAATAAACTCATTCAAATAACCCTTGTTGTTGGAGCCACAAATTATATCATCGACATATACTTGGGCTACAAATATATTGTCATCATCTCTTCGTAGAAATAGTGTAGGATCTATTTGACCTCTAACGAAGCCTTTCTCAATTAAGAATGTTGACAACCGCTCATACCAAGCACGAGGTGCTTGTTTTAGGCCATAAAGAGCCTTCTTCAGCTTAAACACGTGGTTTGGAAATTCAGAATTTTCAAACCCCGGTGGTTATTCAACATAGACCTCATCTCTAATGAAACCATTTAAGAATGTCGATTTTACATCCATTTGATAGAGTTTGAAACCTCTATGTGCTGTAAATGCAAGCATCAACCGAATGGATTCCAATCGAGCCACGGGAGCATATGTCTCATCGTAATCAAGGCCTTCAAATTGACTATAACCCTTGGCTACTAAGCGTGCCTTATTTCATACGATTTCCCCCTTATGGTTCAATTTATTTTTGAAAACTCATTTATTTCCAATAATTATGGTCTTCTTAGGTCTAGGAACTAAATCTTAAACTTGGCTTCTCTCAAATTGACCTAACTCTGTAGGACCGGTGTCGTCGATAGAGGGGGGGTGAATATCGACTTAAAAAAAACTTCGCGGAAATTGTCTTTCGTATACTTTCAAGATTTGTTTTAATCAAAGAATTAGTAGCACAGTGGAAAATAAATAGTAAAGTAAAGAACGACACAAATTACACACGGGATTTTACTTGGTTCCCGACCCCCCAGGGTTGGTACATCCAAGGCCTAAGCACGGGAACACCCGTCCACTAATGGTCTCCTTTCTGAACTTTCCGGAGGCGGAAAAACTCGTCTTACAGTGCAAGATATACAATCACAAATGTTAAATAACTTAAGTACTGAAATGTAAATCAAGCCGAACAACAAGAATTGAAGACTCAGTCGATCTGGACCTCCGAAGTGTTGCGCACTTCCTCCTGGAGCCTCCTGGTCGCAGAGCTTCATCGTTAGCGCTTTGTCGTCACTTGGGTAGCTTAGAATGGTTTCAGAAGTTCTACTCTGAGCTGAGGGGTCGAAGCTCCTTTTATAGTCTTCATTAAGGCGCATGTGATCACTAGGGCGCCTCACAGGGCTTGGTCAAAGCTTATCTCCGCGCTGAACTCGCCGCAGCCGATAAAGCCCTTGACAGGGCACCCTGGACCATTGAGGCGCCTCAAAGAGCTTGGTCAAAGCTTATCTCTGCTTCGAACTCACAACAGCAAATATAGCTTTCAACCAGGGCGCCTGTGACATATGGGGCGCCTGAATGAATGAGTATCCTAGTTCAATAAGGCCCTCCATTCATTGAGGCGCCCTAGTTGATGGGGGTGCCTAGCAGCTTAGTTTCCAGCCGTGTTATGTGTTGTTTGCCTGCTTTGTCTTCCATTTTAGGTACCTGCAAGATACATATATACAAGGCAAACATGCAGATAATCTTAACCTTAAGAACTTGGTTCTGACATCGGATTTCCGACGAAACCCTAGGTCGAACTAACGCTTAAGCTCCCACCCCCGGGAACACGCCTTCAACCTACTCCTCTCAGGAGACGGTTGCCACCAAGTCCATTCGGGTGGACTTTTGCTTAGCCTTCGATACTCTCGGATCTAGAGACGTCCGACCCTCGACCCGTCTCTACTTCTGTCCTTAGTCATCGCTCAGCTAAGTTGTCAATCCCTCAGACCAAGATTTCGTGCCCAAACCCTAGGTTCAAGACTTAGTGCATAACTTCACTCATCAGGACTTTTGCCCAGCTTCACTCACCAGGACTTAGTGCCCAACCCTTGGTCAGGTCTTAGGTGCCTAGCCCTCGGCCAGGACTTAGTGCCCAATTCTACGAACCAGGACTTAGTGCCCAGCTTCACTCACCATGTCTTAGTGCACAGCTTCACTCACCAGGTCTTAGTGCCCAATTCTTAGAACCAGGACTTAGTGCCTAGGTTAACTAGGGCTTTTCTTCACTTTGGTACTCTTTCTTGACTAACCCTTCCCTTGTTCAATGTATCACTGACTTAAGCATATTGTCAAACATTAAAACCCTTAGAGGAGGACATCATTGATGCATCTTGCACCAACAAACTCATCTTGCATAGTGATAATCCAATCGGGATCATGCAATGCCTCATCAACTATTCTAGGTTCAATTTCAGAGATCAAGGTAACCTTATTAGCCTCATTTCTAATGAATGATCTAGTTATAACCCCATGATGAATATCTCCAACAGTTTGGTCTTGGGAATGACTAGAGGCTAACCTGATTTGCCTTGGTGTTGGAGGTGCTTCCTGGATGATTTCACTAGACCCAAGCTCAGACTCAGGTTCAGGCTGAGCTCCATGTCGTCTAGGCTCACTATCATCAGATTCATCCACAACATTTCCAACACTTGGACTTTCACCCAATCCTAATTTCCTAAGTTTGAATTGAACTCCCTCTACATCTTCTGATTGATCAATTACTTTTAGGATCTCCTCAAATACCACATCAGAAGATTCTTCAACTAAACTAGATTTTTTATTGTAGACTCGGTAAGCGTTGCTGACAAGGGAATACCCGACTAGTATCCCTTCATCAGCTTTTGCTGTGAATTTTCCAAGATGATCCTTGGTGTTTAGAATGAACACCTTACACCCAAACACCCGAAGATGTTTAACTGTAGGTGGTCTTCCAAACCAAAGTTCATGTGGAGCCTTCCCTAGAAACCTATGGATAAAGACTCGATTTTGCACATAACAAGCTGTGTTTACAGCTTCAACCCATAAGTATCTCGGTAAAGAGTATTCATTAAGCATACTTCATGCAGCCTCTTGTAAGACTCGGTTCTTCCTCTCTACAACACCATTTTTCTGTGGTGTTCTAAGAGTAGAGTACTCATGTCTATACCCTTTTCCTTGACAAAATTCTAAAAACCTATGATTTTGAAATTATCCTCCATGATCACTCCTAATAGTTTTGATTGTTGTAGATTTTTCATTTTCAATTCTTCTATAAAAAGAAATAAAAATATCTAAGGTTTGATCCTTATGTTTTAGAAAATAAGTCCAAGTATATCTAGTATAGTCATCAATAATTATAAAGCAATATCTACTACCATTCAATGAAACTATTGTACTACAATCAAATAAATCCATATGCAACAAATCTAAAGTGGTAGAGGTACTTATAACGCTTTTACCTTTGTGAGACACTTTTGTTTGTTTACCCATTTGACATGCATCACATAACTTTTCCTTTTCGTATTTGATACTTGGTAAGCCTCGTGCAAGTCCTTTGTTGGCCAATTTTTGGATATTCTTCATGTTCACGTGAGCCAACCGCCGATGCCAAAGCCAAGACTCTTCTTCTTTTGACACAAAACAGTTAATAGAGGTATTAGTAGCACTTTTAAATGAAACTTGATAAATATTGTCTACTCTTGTGCCTACTAGTACCGTGTCATGTGTGTCATTATGTCTAACTAGACATTGACTTGGGTGAAATTTAATTGTGTATCCCGCATCACACAATTGATTGACACTTAGGAGATTGAAAGTCATCCCCTTGACTAGAAGGACATTCTTGATCCTAAGACATTTGGATATTTGAATGTCTCCTCCTACAATCTTAAGACTACCATTGTTACCAAATGATACATTACCTCTACTTTTGCTTTGTAGGGTAGTGAATAATGATTTATCCCCGGTCATGTATTTGGAGCACCCACTATCAACAAACCAAGTTGATAGATGTTCTCCCTCAATCAATGCCTACACAACACGAAAAATAGATGATTTAGGTACCCAAACCTTGAGACCTAATGCACCAACAATGTAAGATTTTGGCACCCATGCCTTGGTCATTTTCTTTCTAATTCCTTGAACCCTAGAAGCATTTGATGATCTAAAATGGGTTCTAGACATTAATGAGACAAAGCTAGGTTCCTTAGGTCGGTAACCTATACCGGCCTTGTTGTAAACCACTCTTTGAGCGTTAAGGATCATGTCCAAGGTTTTGGAGCTAGTTGAGAATTTCTCAAGAAGATTCTTGAGTTTCTCAACTTCACCCTTCAAGGTCTGGTTTTCATCCTCAAGTACCTCAACATGTAAATCATCAATATCCTCATCCTTAGAGGTTTTTAATTGTTCTACCTCTAATTTTAAGGAATTCACCTTTTCCTTAGATTTCTTGAGCAAATTAGTTAAATATACTATTGTTCTATAACATTTATCTAGTTCAGGAGAGATTACCACTTCATCATCCGAAGATGATGAAGTCGCGGTTGATGGCTCGCTTGATTTGTCACTACTCTCCATGTGTGAGTCACCTAGTGTTAGTGATATGAGAGAAGTGTCCTAAGGCAATCGCCTTATGATTGTAAACATTTATTTTAATAAATGAAAATTTACTATTTGAGTATACATGTTTGTGTATTTGATTGGGATCTTAAACTCATTTACTGTAACGACCCAGAAAATTCTCTTAATATTTTCTTAAAATATTGAGCATGTCTGGATAATTTTCCGAGGGACCTAGAAATATTAATACAAAATGTGGCCTAGAAATCTGTATTTTCTCATTTAAATTGAGAAAACTAAGTACTAATGGGCCTTATATGGGCTTTTTAGTACCATAATTATTGGAAAATTTTAGGTAGAAATTAATATAAATATAAAGGGTTTTTAATGAGAAATATTAACATAATTATGGGGGAATTTTTAGAGAATTTTCGGAATTTTGGGGAAAATAATAGAAAATAAAAGGAAAAATGAAATAAAAATAAGGTGCATGGACCAAGGATTGAACCTTGGACCTCTTGTAAAACCATGCATGCTCTAACCAACTCACCTAGCAAGGGAATGTTATGAGGGAATGAAATGGAGTTTGATTAAGGCTTAAGGGAAGAGGAAGAGACTCCATGACTCTTCACTTACCCTCCTTAATGTGTTATAAAGAAAGGGGTTTGGGAGTTACCTTCTTCCTTCCATTAATTACATTTTCTCTCCTCCTCCCTCCTCATTCTAGCCGAACACCACAAGGGAGGTTCTCCCTTGGAAAAGCTCCACAAGAAGGTCTCATCACCAAGATCTAAAGGTTTTCCAAGGATACAAGGGCAAGGGGGTTCAAGTGTCCAAAGGATTTACAATTTCCTTCTCTTTTAAGGTTTAAAAATCAAGATCAACCAAGGTAAGACTCCCTCACCTGTGGTATAATAGTTCCTTATGTTTTAGCATGATATATTGGTTGGTTTTTGGGATTTGATGTTGAAAGAAAAAAAAACCAAGGACCCTAGTTCTATGGGTTTCGGCCACTAGGATTTTTGGGTCCATGATGATGCTAAAAATCTTCATAATGTTGTCTAATGTGCTCTCATGATGTTTAGAGATTAAATATAATTTTTGAGAATTTTTGGGGTACCCTAGGATCCCCTAGGGTTTCGGCCAACTTCAAGAACCCATGGGTAGGGTTGGGTCTAAAACTTCAAGTATGTGTTTTATGTATTATCATGATATAAGGGAAATGGAGGGTGATTTATGTGAATTTTCACATGGCCTAGAGACCCTATAAGTTTCGGCCAAGATTTGCTAATAGGGTAGAAAGTTAGGACTTATTTCAAGTAAGGGCCCCAAATGGCCCCTATGGTAAGGTATGGTTGGTGTTTAATGATTGATTGGGGTTTTAATGGAATTTTTCCATGCCCCCATGGCCTTCTAGGTTTCGGCCAGCCCTAGGAAGGAGGGCTAAAGGTTAGGGTTAACCCTAATCATGAGCCCTAATGGCTTCCTATGGTCTCATAGATGATGTATGGTTGTTCCTTTACCTTATGCTATCTTACATGTTTATGGAATTGATGGAACTCCTCCCTATAGGTTTCGGCCAAGCCATGTATCTAGGGTTTGGGGTGGAGTTAGGGTTCAAAGAATGATGGTATATGCTTATCATGAAGTGTATATATATATATATATATATATATTATATATATATAGGTCCAAGCATGTGGTAGAAATCATGTTACCTATAACCCTAACCTTAAGCACCATGTTTTATGTTGTATGTTATGATTGGATGTCATGCTTAATAGGGTTTATTATGAATGTCTTATGTTTTATGCATGTATTAGAATGGTAGGTAGAACGTTATGGGAATCCTACCTATGCATGCTTGAGATAGATACCATGCTTAGGTAAGAAATGCAATGTTTACCTTATGTATCATGATTATACAAGCTCTATGTAGTAGGATAAATATCTATGAAAAATATGTCATGTTCGATGCAATGCTTACCTTCTATGTTATGATCATGCAAGTACTAGGAATAGGAATGATGTTTAGGTATGCATGCCATCTTTTATGTAGGAAGATGAATGCCATGTTGTATGAATAATGATGCATGCCATGTTGTATGGATAATGATGTTTGCCATGTTAAATGAATAAAGACGCATGCCATGTTTATGAAAGAAGATGCATACCATGTTTATGAATGAAGATAATGCTCATGCCTTCCAGGCATCATGATGCTAAGCAATAAGTATGAACAATGAAAGGACAAGCATGTGTTAAGTCATGTTTTATGTAACATGGTAATGCTATGAATGTCTTATGAATGATGAAACATGTAAAGTATTTTACTTTATGAATGAGCTTGTACCGGACCGAAGTATGGGTCCAAGGGATGGGCACCTTAAGAACGCCCCGGTTATGGACTACCGACTATGCTGTCCACGGTTCTGCCACTACCGGAGCTGTGCAACAGGGATGGGCTCCTTAAGAACGCCTCGGTTCGGGGACTACCGACTATGCTGTCCTTACCCTAGTAGGTCGGGGCTCGCTACCTCGGATTTGCTAGGGATGCGCGCTTATGATGTATGTATGTGGTACAAGCCGGGGACCCCAATGATATGATGATTATGTTTAAACAGTTAAAAGTATGTTTTTAAAAGTTAAGCATCCTTATGTATATGCATTCCACTCATGCATTCATTCATGTTATGTATTATGCTATGTTAATAAGATTCTATGCTTACGCTTCATGTTAAGAAAGATGCATGAAATTTAATTGATCTATGTCATGATTATGTTAAGAAGAGACTCGTATGCTATGATAGGAAGTATGCCTATGTTTATGCCACACAGGTTGGTTTACACCTTATAGACATGTTTATACCATGTATTATGCCATGCTAAGAATGTTTATTATGTCATGTTTAAACCATGTAGTATGCCATGATAAGAATGTTTATTGTGCTTATGTTTATGCCACGTAGCATGCCATGCTTAGAATGTTTACTATGTTTACGTTTATACCATGTCTCATGCCATGCTAGGAATGTTCACTTATGTTTATGTTCATGCCATGCCACGTATATGATAAGTGATTCAAGATGTTATGTTCTAAGTAGAGCACCAAGTATGTTAATGTTTCATGTGCTCATTATGAGATGATGAATGATTTTTGTGAGTAGGAAAGAGTCTTACTAAGCCTGTGTGCTTATAGTCTTAATTCCTTATACCGCAGATCATTCAAGGGGACAATGAGGAAGCAGCAGGAGGGCAAGAACGCATGTGTGTGGTAGTGACTTGGCCCAGGAAATCATATGTTTATCGTTTATGCTAGAACATTAATTTGGTCACTTATATGCTTGGATGCTTGAATAATGACTTATGGAACTCTATGATGCGATGTTAAGTATGACACGATATGATGTTTAAGTATGAAGTCAATATGCCGAGTTCCCATGTCATTATGTTAAGAATGGTAGTAGGGCATGTATGAGTAAAGTTAAAGTTATTCCGCTGCCTTATGATGTCTACATGCCCTAAGTATGTTAACGTAACGTTGCTTATGGAAAAAAAAGGCGGGCGCTACATTTACTGAATATCCGCAATACAATTCACAGCATGAGAGAATTTGTGATGAATTCACAACTAGTGATTATCTCTACATGTGCAATTGTGAAGTATTGAAATTATCCCTAGTCGATGAATTGATAAATACGGACACTATCAATTCTGTTGAGACTAGCATGGGTTATTCTCTAATCAGCTGATTCTCACTGGTTGGTGACATTGGGATGTCCAGAGATAAACATGGATGCTAGTTAAGGGAACTAGTTTATTGGAGTGACTGACTGTAAAACTTCAAATGGTAGTCTATATAAAGACATGTCAATGAAGTTCTTACTGTAGCTTAAGTGCGATGTTCCTTTGACTTGCGGTGTTCAAGTCATCTTGGTCATGGAGACTTATACTTTAACATCTTAAGCAAGCATCTCCAAGGAGGTGTGGACCCAGGATGGTTGGGTATAAGCCGAAGTGCCCGAAGATGTTTGAACAGCCTACAAAGGATTCACCACTCCTTGCGAGGAGATGTATACCCAAGGCCTATCGTCGGATTGTTACTCAAAGCCTCTGGCCAGAGCATGACATGTTTAGAGTATGAGTCTCTTAAATACATGAGAGTAATTAAAAATCCAAAGGACGAGAGAATGTTACTTGGGCTAGGTGTGACATAGTCAGCCTAGTGGGGACTGACACACATAGACCATGTCCTGAACCAAGTGGGTATAAGATGGTGAAGGGAATGAGGCACGATTCATTAGAGCTGCTGAATGATTTCAGAATTATTTCTGAGGTCAACCGTTGATCTTTCGATTAATTGGGGGTCATGATGTACTACTAGGTGTCACTCATGATCGTTCTATAATTGGTTAATTATAGACGGCCAACATAAATCGAAAGCCTATTTAGTCACACGCACTATGAGTAATCCGAGGGATTTAAAACGAGTTGAAAATTAGATTTTCCGATCAAGAGAAATAAGTCGAATCTGAATTTATCAGAGGCGCATCGGAAGCTTAAAATGGCTAAGTCTTTTGAAGGCTTATTGGGCGAATTAAATGAGTTTAATTCGCGAGGAGATAGGCTTGGTGTGGCCGGCCAAAGAGGGTGCCCACCCTCTTTGGTTTGGCCGGCCACAATAAAGAGGGAAACCAATTTATTTGGTTTAAATTATAAAATAAATCAAGTGCGATTTGTTTTATAAAATTATGGATAAATAAATTAATTTATATAAAGAGATTTATATAAAGAAATTTATATAAAGAAAATTGTAGAAATTTATTCTTTTTATGGAAATTAAAATGAACCATGAATTGGTTTAATTTTAATTTATAAAATCAATTAAGAATTGATTTTTCCATGATAAGAAAAATTTATACAAATTTTATTCCATAATTAAAAGGAGAGATGTATTTGTTTTATTATAAAGTTAGTTATAATAAAACTTGGCATAACGGAATAATTCATAAGAAAATTTATGAGATAAATTTCTTATAAAAATTTATTCCGTTAATTCCGTTAAAAGGGAGACTTAGCAATGGAGAGGCTACTATATAAAGGAACCAAAGGCAAGCCTTGAATTAAAATTAATCAAGAGATTAAGAAGCTCTCTCTCTCTCCCTTATTCTCTCCCTCTCTCTCTCTAGGGCCAGCACCCACCCTCTCCCTCTAGGGCCGGCGCCCACTTCCTCCCCTAGGGCCGGCGCCACCTCCCCTAGCCGTGAGCCTCCTCCACCAAGAAGGTGCCAAAGAAGAAGAAGAAGCGGGACACAACTCCTTCCTTCCACGGAATCGTGATTCCGTTACTTGGTGGTTAGTTTCCATCTCTCTCTCTTGATATTCTAGTTGTGCCTTTGGAGAATCTAATAGTTCTCATCGGCACAAAACTCGTGGCTTTGTGAAGTCATCCCGAAGAGAACTCGGCGTGGACGCGAATAGAGGCGAAGCTTCCAAGGGACGCTACGGTTGGATCTCGTCCCTTTCTTCGAGTTACGAGAGGTACGAAGTAAATTAGTTTACTTTTTCTGCAAAATTTTAATTTATGATCATGTCCACACATCATAAGGTTGTATGCTAGATACGTGGTTAAAAATAATTTGAGAAATTATTTATGTTAATTCTTCCGCTGCACGTAAATATTTTAAAATTTTCGAACCCGTATCCTTGTCAACATGCACCCGGTCCCAACATCTAGGGCCATGAGAGCCACGTGACGGGTGTTCTTCTCCTCCTTCTCTTCTTCGGATGAGCTAGATGAAGACTCATCTCATGTGGCTTTCAAGGCCTTCTTCTTCTTTGCCTTCTCCTCCTTCTTCTTTATTTTTGGACACTCATTTTTGTAGTGCCCCTTTTTGCTATATTCATAACAAGTAACGTTAGATTTATCAATCTTATTTTTATTTGTGTTACCTTTTCCCTTGTAGCACCAACTCTTCCTCATCATCCTTCTCGCCAAGTTGGCCATCTCATATGATGAAGACTCGCTCCCATCCTCATCGGATTCGGATGAAGAAGATGAGACCTCCTTCTTCTTCTTTTTTTCTTTCTTCTTCTTTGCCTTGTCCCCTGCAACAAGAGCAATACCCTTCTCCTTTGGGCCTTTGTTAGCAATCTCATGCAGTTCCATTTCACAGGAGAAGTCATCTAACTTTACAATGGACAAGTCCTTGGATACCTTGTAGGCAGCCACCATGGATGACCACAAGGCATTCCTAGGAAAAGATTTAAGTACATACCTTACAAGGCCGTGATTCTCGACCTTCTTATCGATGGAATGCAAACCATTAAGTATCTCCTTGAATCGACCATGAAGTTCACTTACAGTTTCAGACTCTTTCATGGTGAGGTTCTGGAGTTGATTAAGGAAGAGATCCCTCTTTGCTATTCGGGAATCTCTAATGCCTTCATGAAGCTCAATGAGTTTGTTCCATAGATCCTTGGCACTCAAGAAAGGACCAACCTTGATGAGTTGCTCCTTGGTCATCCCACACTGCAGGGTGACCATAGCCTTAGCATTAGCCTCTCCCTTTCTGGTTTGTTTGGCTTACCACCTTGATTAGTCGAGTTCCTTGCCCTCAGCATCTTTTGGAGGTGTGAATCCCTCCTTCACTGAAAACCACATCCCAATGTCGGTTTTCATGTAGTACTCCAATCTTGACCTCCAATACTGGAAGTCAACTCCATCAAAGAATGGGGGGCTGTTGGTGCTGAAGCCTTCTCTCAAAGTCATTCTCCTTTGCTCTTCAGATGTTAATCCATTGGAAAGAGCCCCACACTCTGATACCACTTGTTGGATCTGGGATGGATAGAGAGGGGGGGTGTGAATAGCCACCCACTTAAACACTGGCTCCTTTTGGTTCTATCTGCACTTAGGTTAGTAGCGGAAACAAAGAAACAGAATAGAAAGCAAACTAAAAGAGAGCAAACTAGATGCTAACAGAAGGATTTACAAAGTTCGGGGATAACTTGCCCCTACTCCTTGGCGTGCCCATGAGGTGGGCGATCCCTTGATCGTCGACAGATCAAGCCGCGGAATGAATCCGAATAAGCAAATCTTCTTCTCAGTGGAGTAACCTCTCCACAGACAGTCTCAGACAGATATTAGAGTAAGCACAGAGACTTTGAGAAGAAGCTTACAGATCAATCAAAGAAAGCACGAAGAAGAAGCTTCACAGAGCACAACACAACACAACCCTAACACAAGACCCTTCACTCAGCTCTTGGTTCTCGTTGTGTCTGCTTGATTTCCGATTGATTCAAAATTACTTATCTCTGCTTTGCCAGCCTCCTCTTAAGCCTTCCGTCTGCTCATCACCATCCGCATCTGTTAGTAGGAGCCCTAGAGCCAATTATGTGATGATTGACTAGGGACATTTTGTATCATATTCTATAATTAATAAATGCATGGTTATTATACTTTGTATTTGTGTCAAATAACTAAGTATAATAATGTCCTTGGGTAGTAGGTTCTTATCTACATTATATCGATTGGTTGAATCGATAATGAGATGATGTAGAGAACAGTACTCTAAATCATTCTTAGTCAAGTATTAATATTCAAGAACAATATTAATGCATGGAGACTAGCATGTAGGCCAACTGATGACTTGAGCTCACAAGTCATGGATATGTGATATCAAGTTGACTCATGGGTATACATTGGAGAATGTGTACTAAATTGACCCGCCATGAGAAAGTTTCATAGATTGTCATATGAGTGTCATAAACTTTCTCACGTGACTATTAGTATGTGTTAGTGATGTGAGAGAAGTGTCCTAAGGCAATCGCCTTATGATTGTAAACATTTATTTTAATAAATGATAATTCACTATTTGAGTATACATGTTTGTGTATTTGATTGGGATCTTAAACTCGTCTACTGAATGTCCGCAATACAATTCACAGCATAAGAGAATTTGTGATGGGATCACAACTAGTGATTATCTCTACATGTGCAATTGTGAAGTATTAAAAATATCCCTAGTCGATGAATTGATAAAAACGGACACTATTAATTCTGTTGAGACTAGCATGGGTTATTCATTAATCAGCTGATTCTCACTGGCTGGTGACATTGGGATGTCCGGAGATAAACATGGATGCTAGTTAAGGGAACTAGTTCATTGGAGTGACTAGCTGTAAAACTTCATATGGTAATCTATATAGATATGTCAATGAAGTTCTTACTGCAGCTTAAGTGCGATGTTCCTTTGACTTGCGGTGTTCAAGTCATCTTGGTCATGGAGACTTATACTTTAACATCTTAAGCAAGCATCTCCAAGGAGGTGTGGACCCAGGATGATTGGGTATAAGCCGAAGTGCCCGAAGATGTTTGAACAGCCTACAAAGGATTCACCACTCCTTGCGAGGAGATGTATACCCAGGACTATCGTCAGATTGTAACTCAAAGCCTGTGGCCAGAGTATATCATGTTTAGAGTATGAGTCTCTTAAATACATGAGAGTAATTAGAAATCCAAAGGACGAGAAAGACACTACTTGGGCTAGGTGTGACGTAGTCAGTCTAGTGGGGACTGACACAAACAGACAATGTCCTGAACCAAGTGGGTATAAGATGGTGAAAGGAATGAGGCACGATTCATTAGAGCTCCTGAAGGGTTTCTGAATTACTTCTGAGGTCAACTGTTGATCTTTCGATTAAATGGGGGTCATGATGTACTACTAGGTGCCACGCATGATCGTTCTATGATTAGTTGATTATAGACGGCCAACATAAATCGAAAGCCTATTTAGTCACACACACTACGAGTAATCCGAGGAATTTAAAATGAGTTGAAAATTAGATTTTTCGATAAAGAGAAATAAGTTGAATCTGAATTTATCAGAGGCGCAACGGAAGCTTAAAATGGCTAAGTCTTTTGAAGGCTTATTGGGCGAATTAAATGAGTTTAATTCGCGAGAAACAGGGCTCGATTTGGCCAGCCAAAGAGGGTGTCCACCCTCTTGGTTTGGCTGGCCAATACAAAGGGGAGAAACCAATTTATTTGGTTTAATTAATAAAATAAATCTAGCGCTATTTATTTTATAAATCATGGATAAATAAATTTGTGTAAATAAATTTATATAAATAAATTTATAGAAATTTATTCTTTTATGGAAATTAAAATGATCCATGGAATGGATTATTTTAATTTTATAAAATCAATTATGAATTGATTTTTTCATAATAAGAAAATTTATAAATTTCTTGTAAAATTTATTCCATAATAAAAGGGAGAGAGTTTTATTATAAAGTTAGTTATAATAAAACTTTGCTTTTACGGAATAATTCATAAGAAAATTTATACGATAAATTTCTTATGCAAATTCCGTTAAGAGGGAGACTTGGCAAGGGAGAGGCTACTATATAAAGGAACCAAAGGCAAGCCTTGAATTCCCAATTGAGTTATCAAGAGATCTAGTAGTTCTCTCCCTCTCTCTCTTATTCTCTCCCTCTCTCTTCCCCATAGGGCCGGCGCCCAATTCACCTCCTAGGGCCGGCGCCCCTCCTCCTAGGGCCGGTGCACCTTCACTTCCTAGGGTTGGCGTGAGCAACATCCACCAAGGAGGTGCCAAAGAAGAAGAAGAAGAAGCGGGTCGCAACTCCTTCCTTCCCGGAATTTTGATTCCGTTACTTGGTGGTTAGTTTCCTTTCTTCTCTCTTGATATTCTAGTTGTGCCTTTAGAGAATCTAGTAGTTCTCGTCGGCACAAAACTCGTGACTTTGCGAAGTCATCCCTAAGAGAACTCGGCGTAGACGGGAATAGAGGCGGAGCTTCCAAGGGACGCTACGGTTGGATCTCGTCCCTTACTTCGAGTTACGCGAGGTACTAAGTATATTAGTTTACTTTTCTGCAAAGTTTTAATTTATGATCATGTCCACACATCATAAGGTTGCATGCTAGATACATGGTTAAAATAATTTGAGAAATTATTTTATGCTAATTCTTCCGCTGCACGTAAAAATTTAAAATTTTACGAACCCGTATCCTTGTCAACATGCACCCGGTCCCAACAGTGGTATCAGAGCCGGTTAGTGTTCGACATAATCATATAATTGTTTTGTGGAAAACTTTGTCATGATCTTAATTTTGGAATATTTTCCAATTACGGAAACTTTTCAATTATTATAAATTTTAGATTTAGAAATTTCAAAGTTTGGAAATCCTCATGAAATTTCGCAAACTTTTGAAATATCCTAGTTTCTGAAATTTTATGATAATTGTGAAAACTTCTCATTTTTGGAAACTTTCCAATTTTGGAAATTTCCTATTTTTGAAATTTTCTAACTTTGGAAATATGTAAGTTTTCTTTGTACCAGAAACTTACAATTATTCTGAAAACCTATTATGAAATCTCGCGATTTTGGGCACTTTCTTTCAAGAAAGTCTAGACAAATTTATGGATCATTAATTGACAATTTAAATTCGAATTTGTTTTAAATTATTAACAAAATTCTTTATTTTGGATTGAGCCTCGGGGAGCCGTCCAATTTAAAGTTAGATGTTGTAATTTAATTTTCTATTTTGAATAAAATTGTCATGTTTAATTTGGTTACGCCTCGGGGAGCGGAGCAAATTGGATTTACGACAAATTTCTTTTCTTTGGGTATCTAAGCCTCAGGGAGCCACCCTTAGAAAATAATTTATTGTAATTAATTAATCCATGAATAAAATATGTGATCAAATCTTGAAAATTTGATCTAAGAGGTGATGCTCTTACATATTGTTGTCTCCAAAATTAATTAGGAAAATAGTTTCCTATAGAGTTNGATCGGCTTTACAGAAGGCTCCACAGTCTTCAGCAGGTTGAGCAACTCAGGAATGGTGGTCTCCAGTTTGTTCATCCGATAGTTCATCACAAATTGTGAATAACTCTTGGGCAAACAACTCAGAATTAAGTCAATACTTAGTTCATGATCCATTGCAAAACCGAGTGCGCTCAGTCGCTCAATGTACCCCAACATCTTTAACACAAACTGCGAGGCAGAAGTGCCTTCCTGCATCTTAGTGGTGAAGAGGAGTCTGGAGACTTCGAACCTTTCGGATCTCGCCTGCTCTTCAAACAACTCATGAAGATGGAAGATGATGGTATAAGCATCCATATGCTCATGCTGCTTTTGCAGCTCAGGTACCATAGAGGCTAGCATAATGCAACTCGCAAGTTCAGAATCGGTCACATGTTTCTGATAGGCCAACAATTGGTCTGGAGTTGCATTTTCTGGAGGATGGTGGGAAGTTGATTTTCAATGACATAAGCAAGCTTCTCTGCCTTGAGGACTATCCTTAGATTTCGAAGCCAGTCCATGTAGCTTGGCCCAGTCAGTTTATTGGTGTCCAAAATGGAACGCAAGTTTAGAGAAGACATGATCGAGTTGATTATCCTAGAAATACAAATTGAGTTTATGTGAGAAGAATGATTAAAGAATGTATCAACATACATAAATAAAATCCTATTTATTTTTTCAAATTGAATAACCCTTTTTATCAATTCGGGAGATCGTAGGAACATCTCCAAATAGGTTGATATCCAACAATAGATAAGAACAACCATGACTGTGGCCATCAAGTTTTTCTTAGCTATGAAGGTAGGTAATTACACCGATTACATATCACATATATGTAACTATCACTTTATGCTATCAACTAATTGAATGTTTGCATAAATCATTGGGTTGTTAACTCATTAACAAGTATGTAACATTATACATAGCACCCAACTGCACCTCTCTTTACATCGACCTTGGCTGTGGCACAACAAATCGATGCTCCAAGCTTAAGGCTGACCCATTAATCAAGAAATAGTTTTAATATGGTTGGAGCTCATTCAACCGTTTAGTCAGGCTTGGATGTGTCCAACAACCAAAACTAAGGATTGACCTCTGACTCCAACTATATTATTCATAAACTAATTCCATGGTTTGAACATGTTGAGGTTCAAGTCGGGCATGGATGTGTCCATCAACCCAAACGAGAAACAAAACTCCGGTTCTAACCATATTAATGGAAGGTGTTGGCCTTAATATTTTGTAAGGGGTTTTGGGTCTCATCTTTTCTAAGCACATTCATGACATATGTCATGACTAACGATTTCCTTAATAAAGTATGTATGTGACTTAAGTTATCAAGTCTCATTAATTGAATTAGGAACCAGATTTCCTAATTCTAATTCCATACTTTATTAAAGGAATTATTTTGGAAAACAATTTCCTAAATTGTCATAATCAATTTCGGAAATAATATGTTTAAGACTTTGATTTCTCTAAATCAAATCTTATTAAATTAAGAGGCAATTTCCTTAATTCAACGACATATTATTTTCATGAAAATCTCAATTAAGAAAACTCTATAGGAAACCATTTTCCTAATTAATTTTGGAGACAACAACATGTAAGAGCATCACCTCTTAAATCATGTTTTATTCATGGATTTAATTAATTACAACAAATCGTTTTCTAAGGGTGGCTCCCCGAGGCTCAGATACCCAAAGAAAAGTAATTTGTCGTAAATCCAATTTGGTCCGTTTCGGAAACGCAACCAAATCAAACATGACAATTTCATTCAAAATTGGGAAATTAAATTACAACAACTAACTTTAAATTGGACGGCTCCCCGAGGCTCAATCCAAAATAAAGAATTTTGTTAATAATTTAAAGACAATTCGAATTTGAAATTGTCAACTAATTATCCATAAATTTGTCTAGACTTTCTCAAAAGAAAGTGCCCAAAATTGCGAGGTTTCATAATAGATTTTCAGAATGGTTGTAAGTTTCTGGTACAAAGAAAACTTACATATTTCCAAAATTGGAAAATTTCTAAAATTAGAAAAATTTCCAAAATTGGAAAGTTTCCAAAGATGGGAAGTTTTGACAATTATTATAAAATTTCAGAAACTAGAAAATTTCAAAAGTTTGCGAAATTTCATGACGATTTCCAAACTTTGAAATTCCTAAATCTAAAATTTATTATAATTGGAAAGTTTCCATAATTGAAAAATTTTCCAAAATTGAGATCATGACAAAGTGTTCCGCAAAACAATTATATGATTTGTCGAACACTAACCGGCTCTGATACCACTGTTGGGACCGGGTGCATGTCGACAAGGATACGGGTTCGTAAAATTTTAAATTTTTACGTGCAGCAGAAGAATTAGCATAAAATAATTTCCTAAATTATTTTAACCACATATCTAGCATGCAACCTTATGATGTGTTGACATAATCATAAATTAAAACTTTGCGGAAAAGTAAACTAATTTACTAAGTACCTCTCGTAACTCGAAGTAAGGGACGAGATCCAACCGTAGCGTCCCTTGGAAGCTCCGCCTCTATTCGCGTCCACGCCGAGTTCTCTCCGGGATGACTTCGCAAAGTCACGAGTTTTGTGCTGACGAGAACTACTAGATTCTCTAAAGGCACAACTAGAAGTTCAAGAGAAAAGATAGGAAAACTCACCACCAAGAATCGGAATCCAAATTCCGGGAAGAAAGGAGAGGTGATCCGCTTCTTCTTCTTCTTGGTTGGCTTCTCCTTCTTCTTGATGGCTCACGACAACCTCAAGGGAGGTTGAGGTTGCGCCGACCCTAGCTTGGACAAGGGGTGCCGGCCCTAGCTTGGAAGATGGGCGCCGGCCCTAGCTTGGGAGAGGGAAGAAGAGAATAAGAGAGAGAGAGAGAGGAAGCTACTAATCTCTTGATTACTCAATTATTGATTAGGAATTAAAGGCTTCCTTTTGGTTCCTTATATAGTTGCTTCTCCCTTGCCAAGTCTCCTCTTAACGGAATTAAAGGAATTAGTTATAAGAATTTTATCTTATAAAATTTCTTATGACTTATTCCGTTATGCCTAGTTTTATTATAACTAATTTATAATAAAACAAATTCTTCTCTCCTTTATATTATGGAATAAATTTTATAAGAAATTTATAAACTTTCTTATTATGGAAAAATCAATTCATAATTGATTTTATAAAATTAAAATAAACCAATTCATGGATTATTTTAACTTCCATAAAAGAATAAATTTCTATAAATTTATTTATATAAATTTCTTTATACAAATTTATTTATCCATAATTTATAAAATAAATCGTGCTAGATCTATTTTATTAATTAAACCAAATAAAATGGTTTTCTCCCTTTAATGTAGCCGGCCAAACCAATGAGGGTGGGCACCCTCTTTGGCCGGCCACTTCAAGCCCCACCAATCGCGAATTAAACTCATTTAATTCGCCCAACAAGCCTTCAAAAGACTTAGCCAATTTTAGCTTCCATTGCGCCTCTGATTAACTCAGATTCGACTTATTTCTCTTGATCGAAAAATCTAATTTTCAACTCGTTTTAAATCCCTCGGATTACTCGTAGTGCGTGTGACTAAATAGGCTTTCGATTTATGTTGGCCGTCTATAATTAACCAATTATAGAACGGTCATGAGTGGCACCTAGTAGTACATCATGACCCCCAATTAATCGAAAGATCAACGGTTGACCTCAGAAGTAATTCTGAAATCCTTCAGCAGCTCTAATGAATCGTGCCCCATTCCCTTCACCACCTTACACCCACATGGTTCAGGACACGGTCTATTTGTGTCAGTCCCCACTAGGCTGACTACGTCACACCTAGCCCAAGTAGTGTCTTTCTCGTCCTTTGGATTTCTAATTACTCTCATGTATTTAAGAGACTCGGACTCTAAACATGATATACTCTAGCCAGAGGTTTTGAGTAACAATCCGACGATAGGCCTGGGTATACATCTCCTCGCAAGGAGTGGTGAATTCTTTGTAGGCTGTTCAAACATCTTCGGGCACTTCGGCTTATACCCAATCATCCTGGGTCCACACCTCCTTGGAGATGCTTGCTTAAGATGTTAAAGTATAAGTCTCCATGACCAAGATGACTTGAACACCGCAAGTCAAAGGAACATCGCACTTAAGCTGCAGTAAGAACTTCATTGACATATCTACATGTAGATTCCCATATGAAGTCTTATAGCTAGTCACTCCAATGAACTAGTTCCCTTAACTAGCATCCATGTTTATCTCCGGACATCCCAATGTCACCAGCCAGTGAGAATCAGTTGATTAGAGAATAACCCATGCTAGTCTCAACAGAATTGATAGTGTCCGTTTTTATCAATTCATCGACTAGGGATAATTTCAATACTTCACAATTGCACATTTAGAGATAATCACTAGTTGTGATCCCATCACAAATTCTCTTATGCTGTGAATTGTATTGCGGACATTCAGTAGATGAGTTTAAGATCTCAATCAAATACACAAACATGTATACTCAAATAGTGAATTATCATTTATTAGAATAAATGTTTACAATCATAAGGCGATTGCCTTAGAACACTTCTCTCATATTACTAACACTAGTTCCCTCCACCCTTGCGTCGCCGGCCAAGAACTGCCACCAAGGCTTCTCCGACCAATGGCTTGTTGGATCAAGAAAAATGATAGAGGGGGGGGGGTGAATATCGTTAAAATCTTTTTTGGATTAAGGAAAGAGAAATCGCGCAACGGAAATAAAACAATCACACAGGAACACAAGATTTTTACTTGGTTCAGAGTCGCGATTGGCTCCTACTCCAAGGCCCACGGTCCTTGATCATTTACTTTGGGCAATACCATAATCGTGCAAAGCAGTTTTACAAATTGAGTACAGAATTATTGTAGAAAATGAAACTAGTTACACTTTTCGTTACCGACGTCCGATGTGGATCGTATTTCATAGCAGGGGGACGTCGTCGGTGCTGGAATCTCGAAGTCGGAGCTTGCCGGGGCATAGCGCTTGAATGAAAAGCATTGGAGCGTTAGAAAACTGTGTTCTTGAAGCCTTGGGGTCGAGCCCATTTTATAGTACTCCATCGGGCGCCTGATGGATTGGGGGCGCTTGACACGTGCCCTCCGATCTGCAAATCCTTATCTGCGGGCTCGGTCAGCGCTTATCCTCCCCACTTGGGCGCCTGAGCTGATGGGGGTGCTTGTGAGCTCACGGGCGTCTGATCCTCCTTGGTTCAGTGGCTTCGCAGCTGGTTTTTGGTTTTTGCCTTCACCCTTGGGCGCCCGTATCCTTACGGGCGCCTGAGCCCACTCAGGCGCCTGACTCCATTCAGGCGCCAAGGCCCAGTAAAGAACCTTCACATGCAGACGATCAGTCCTTCGACCCTGCAAATAAGGTTAGTCTCAAAAACATGATAAGTAGTAATTACAGTCGTAGCTATCTTGGTTCTGACTTTGGGTCTCCCAAATGGAACCCTAGGTCGAACCGATGCCTACTGTTCCCTCGATGGGGAACTCGTCCTCACCTACTCCTCTCAGGAGAGTTTACCTTTTGCCAACCGGCTCCTCCGGTTGGACTTTTGCCCGATCCACCTAACCAGGTCTTTGTGCCCAACTTCCGGTCAGGTCTTCGGTGCCTAGCCCCTTGCCAGGACTTCGTGCCCAGTCCTCGACCAGGACTTCTTTCCTCGACTTCCAGTCAGGTCTTCTTGCCCAGTCCTTGACCAGGACTTCTTTGCCCAGCCCTTTGCCAGGACTTCTTGCCTAGTGCACCTAGGACTTCTTTCTGCACACTCAGTAACCAAAATTAGAACACAATAACATCTTAACTCTTGAACCCTTTGTCATTATCAAAACTCAGGTTTGACTTAGGTGCTGCCTACACTAACAATCTCCCCCATTTTGATTTATGGCAACCCGGCTCAAAAAGTTAAGTTAAATAACAGAAAAATGGGTAAAGTATCAGTTTTAATTTCCTCTCCCTGGAAGAAATCTCCCCCTGAGTTTTTCAAACATTCATGGGGTTTTTGAAAAATATTCTAAGTCTTTGTTGAAGAAGTTTTTCAGATTTTCAATACTTAGAAAATTTTCAAAACGGGATTTTAAAAACAAATTTTCCAAAATATTTTGAGTTGGGCACTTAGAAAATTTGTTAACATATTTAGCACTTAGAAAATTTTCAACACACTTAGAAAATTTTCTACCAGAAAAATTTCAGAGTAAGTACTTAAAAATAGTTTCGAAAACACTTTTGAGTTAAGTACTTAAAAATAATTTCGAAGGCACTTTTGATTTAAGTACTAAAAATAATTTTCAAAAATAATTTGTTTTTGCACTTTAGAAAATATTCTACACTGATTTCGAAGTTTTAATACTTAAAAAATTTTCAAGCAATTTTAATACTTAAAAAAAATTTCATGCAAAAATTTGAGTTTATACCTTAGAAAAATTTTCCAGAAAAAATATTTTGATTTAGTACTTAGAATAATTTTTGAAAACAAAAAATTGACTTTCAAAAAGAACTTAATTACTTATAGAACTTTACTTTTTGAAAAAGGAGATGAAAGTTTTTGAAATTTGAAATTTAATTGAAAAAAAATTAACACCTTCTTTTCAATCCTTTCCAATCTCTCTAATTGAAAAAAAAAATTTAAAACCTTCTTTTCTCTCCTTTCCAATCTCTCCTCCATTGCCATATATCAAAAAAAATATAGCAAGAAAAATGAGTAATTAAAGTAAGGTGCTGTACTGAACCAATTCTAAGTTTAAACTGGACCAAATCAATTTGAATTTACTCTTTCGGGTCCTGTCTAACCTAGTTAGCTACTTATTAACTGTTATAAACAGTAGCTTTCGCTAGGGTTAGTCAAGTTGAGTGATCTGATCATGTTAGATTTTCTATGCATGAAACTTAACCTGATTACTATTTAATTGGTATTTATCGCCCCAATTGTTGTAGATGCACTGACTTAAAGCATCTTGAATCAAGGCATAGACCTAAGCATCTCAACCCAATCTAGGTTATCAATCAAAAGTACCCTAAGACCCTTGTGAGATGCTGCTTCTAGATCTATAGGTGCATGCAGTTCTAGGGTTAGGGCCTAGGCTAAGTCCATTTGCGAAAAAATCCTAGTTTTGAAGGGGTAAGTTTTGAAAAAAACTAAGTCAAAAAATCATTTTAAATAAATAAAGAAAATGATTTTTCAAATTGAATAGGAAATGAAACAATTTTTGAAAAGAACATAATTAGAGCAGTCCTATTCTACCAAGCATAACCCTAACTGCCTTCTTAGTGAGCTGAACTCAGACTCAGGTAAGGGTTTGGTGAATATATCAGCTAAGTTAGATTTTGAGTCTACATGCTTAAGGACTATCTCACCCCTAGCTACATGATCTCTTACGAAGTGGTGTTTAACTTCTATGTGTTTAGTTCTAGAGTGTTGGATTGGGTTCTTAGTTAGATTAATTGAACTTATATTATCAATGTAGACTTGGGTTTGGGTGTAGTCAAGCTGGAAGTCCTTAAGAGTGTGCATCATCCATAAGAGTTGTGCTACACACTCTCCTAAAGCAACATACTCAGCTTCGGTTGTGGATAGAGCTACACAGTGTTGCTTTCTGCTGCACCAACTTACTAGACTGTTTCCTAAAAGTTGGCAGCTTCCACTTGTACTTTTTCTATCTAGTTTGCAACCAGCATAGTCAGAATCTGAGTATCCTGATAGGTCAAAAGTTGAGGTCCTAAGATACCAAATCCCTACATTTAGGGTACCCTTGATGTATCTAAGTATTCTTTTTAGGACTACTAAGTGTGTTTCCTTAGCACATGTTTGGTATCTAGCACACATTCCTACAGCAAAGAGGATATCAGGTCTGCTGGCTGTAAGGTAAAGTAAACTACCAATCATACTTCTATATAGTTTAAGGTCTACTAGTTTACCATCAGGGTCACTATCGATTTTTACATTTGTGGTCATAGGGGTACTTATGCTTTTGGAGTTATCCATTTTAAATTTCTTTATTAACTCCTTAGCATATTTGGATTGATGGGCATAATTTCCATCCCTAGTTTGCTTAATTTGTAAACCTAAAAAGAAGTTGAGCTCACCAACTAAGCTCATTTCGAATTCGTTTTCCATTATTTTTACAAATTCTTTTAAGAAATTTGAGTTGGTGGATCCAAAAATTATATCGTCAACATAGATTTGGGCAATAAAGATATATTTTTCTAAGGTCTTAACAAAAAGAGTTGAGTCAATTTGTCCTTGGTTAAATTCCTTAGAAATGAGGTAGGTTAATAGGCGTTCATACCATACCCTAGGTGCTTGTTTTAGTCCATATAGTGCCTTATTGAGTTTGTACACATAGTCAGGCTTTTCTAAGTCCTCAAAACTGGGGGGTTGTTGATAAGCATTATTTTATTGATTATTTTAATTGTTAAAATCCATGTTTGACCTATGTTTTTATTGCTTAATTGTGATTTTACCCTAGGTTTTAGGATTTTCTCTTATTTTGGACTTAATTGTAAATTTACACATTTTTTGGATTATTTGGTCACTAATTTTTTGATATATTTTTGTAGGCATGAAAGGATCCTGAACCTAGGGTATACTGGGTCAAACTTGAGTCGGATGTGAACCGGATCGAATTATCAAGCTTACAATTAATCCGGGCCGTCCGATTCAAGAGCGGATAGATCTGAGCCATCCGGGATGATCTGAAGCAATCCGAGCTAGGGATAGGGTTGATCAACCTCTATGATCAAGATCTGAAGGTTTCATTCCAATCAGAGCTAAATCAACCGTTGGATCAAGCAAGGAGGGCTCTAGAGCGTCCATTCACAGATAGAGTTGATCTGGACCATCCGTTGCACATCTGGAGGATCCGAGCTACCACGAGGTAGATCCTGACCCCAGATCATCATCATAAAAGTTTGGCTCCAATCAGAGTAAGATCAGCCGTTGGATCTTCTCCAATCAATCACAGTCGTCCGTTGATAACTATTTAATCAAAATTTCGCCGCAGCCAAGCCTTGTCGCATCTTCGCCGTCTTCTTCGTTCTTCATTTTCTCTTCACTGTTTTAGCTAGTTTTCTTCTCCAATTCGAGGCGCGACCACTCAATCTCTCCTTGGATCAAATTCTGAGTCTTTGGCGATCATTCTTTGAAGAATTCAGCTAGAATTTGCACCGGAACAGGGATTGCTTGAGGGTTTCGTCATTTCCTCAGTCCGACCACTATCTTCTCTTCCACAGTCCATTTCAAAGCTTCCGAGCCATTTATAGGGGTTCTCAGATGATCTCAGAAGCTTCCCAAATCATCATCGCAGCTCATTCAACTGAGAAAGAGTGAATCGGATCAAAATTTCCAGCAAGCGCAGATTTGAAGCAGAATCAACTTCAGAAATGGATTTCCACTGATTTGCTGTGCCTAGGGGTTCGAAGCCGGCTCTTGCTTGACGACCAAGAAGATTTTGAGCTTAGGGAAGATTGAGGAGTAGTTTAGCTAGCTAATTTTCATGTTTTGTAGCTGTAATTTCTTACTCTGCCGAATTCTGTTTTGTTTCCTGCAAATTTCAGTTTTCAGCAACTTAGTTCGTAATTCTGAATTGTTTGAGCTTAATTAGGTTGTCAATCTTTAAGTTAGTTAGTTTATGAGCTTGTTTAGATGATAATTAGATTTAATTTCAGATAGTTTGCAGTTTAAATTGTTGCGTGCCAATCTGTTCTGCGTGCCAAGCTTCAGTTTCTGAATTTTTCAATGTGTTTTTGTTGTGGTTTGTTTTAATTTTTCAGTCTAGTTAGTTAAGACACTTGTTAGTGAGTAGTTATACTTCATCTCAGTTTGTTTCCGTCTTAAATTTCTGAATATAAACTCCATTGCTTGCGTGCCAAATGTATATTATTTGCAATTCCAGTTCTGAACTTCCTGCAGATTTCTGAATTGTATCAGAGCTGTTTGTTTGCCAAATTGTCTCTGCGTTTTCATTGTGTTAATTCCTGCCTTCGAGTCCAATATATGCTTGCTTAGTTAACATAGAGTTTGGTTTTGATTTCCTGCGAAGGCAGTCCATGATTTCAGTTTAGCTAGCATCACATTTCTGAAATTCTGTTTCTTTTCTGCAATTCCTGCATTTCTGCACTCCATGCTATGCGTATCAGTCTTTTCTTCCATGCATCTGAACTTTGTCTTAAGGAATTGTTAGCTCTTCTCCTGCAGTCATATATTGTAGTTAGGCTCATTTACAAGATTTAGCATCAACTTGAGCGTTTGTAGCAGTTTGTTTGCATCTACAGACTTAAATTCCAGCCTGCCAGATTTGTTTTCTGCACCCCAACTCTGCGTATCAGACCTTTGATCACTTTCTGAATTCTGCAATCCCGGTAACTAGTTTTATCTCCTGAATATACATGAGTTCAGCTGAATTTCCTGCACTTGATTACAGCCAATGCAATCTGATTTCCTGCACATCAATTCTGATTTGCGTGTGTTCTGAATGCAGCTATTCTTTGGCTGTTGATTGCCTCACTTAATCTTGCACATATCTTCCCTAATACCCTGGTTTCCTAGCTGAATTAATTAGTTTCAAATTCTGGGTTAGCAGTTTATAGGTTAAGCAAGTAACATCAGTTTTGGCACATGAGTTTGTTCCATTTGAGTATCAATTTGTCTTATTGTTGTGTTTTTGTATCAAGTTAATGCTTTGGTTTGGAGAGGAAATTCCTGAAGATCAATACAAGTTGTGGTGTACTCTTACAATTTGAATTCAGATTTATTTTCTAAATGCTGTCAAGTCTCAATTGTTTGATTAAGTTGTTTAGTGGCTAAGCTCATCAATTGCCATTACTTGGTTTAAGGTTCATGAGTTGAGTTTTTTTAATTTTCTTTGCGCTTTTATTTCCGAGTTGCAACAACCCAAAATCCAATTACTTATTTGAAATCCAAAAACACGAACGACACATAAACACAAGCATCAAATCAAACACGACAACTAGTCCCCTAGAAAAATATGACCTGTGGCCCCTATATTACATTTTCATACTTTTGATTGTAAAAAGGGTTTCCAGCATTTCATTCATATAAATTCTAAATTCGATAGACCCACATTCGTGACAGTATATTTTGGGCTCGTCAAATTTTTGGCGCTGTTGCCGGGGAAGCAACTAGTTGATTTGTTTGATTTTTGCTTGTATGCTTTTTGACATATCATTGGGTTCTATTTTATTTTGCTTTATCTTTTATATACTGGTACTGCCATTTTTCTTGTTTGTTTTGTGACAGGGCTGAAGGTTCAAAATATTTTCATCTACTTACCAGCAGCCGTGTCCACAGTTTCAGCAGAACCAACCATTCAATCAGTTAATAAATCAGTTTTTTCAGCCTTTCCAAAATTTTGAGCAAAATCAACCAAATTTCCAGCCACAAATTCAGAGCGGGCAGTCACAATTCCAGGGTTTTGAGCAACCATTTCAGCAATCACATTCGAATTTTCAGCAACCAAATCAATTTTTTCAACCACAATGTCAACAATTTCAGCAAGATCTTCAGTCAAGTCAAAATTTTCAGAACGGGCAGCCGCCATTACAGAATTTTCAGCCCTACTTTCAACAATTTCAGCCCAATTTTCAGCAACCTTGTCAACAAGATCAATCACCTTTTCAAGGAATTCAGCAAGGGTACCAAGATAATTTGAATTTCCAGCAACCATTTCAATTTCCACAGCAATTTTAGCCTTGCAACCAGAATTTTCAGCCCAACCAATTTGAGTTTTCACCACCACAATTTCAACCTCAGATCCAAGAATTTCAGGGCTACAATTTTCAACAATCTCCACCAACTTGCGAACCAAATTTTCAGCATGTTCAACCATTTGATCAGCCCCCACAGTCTCCATTTCAGAATTCACAGCTTCCTCTTGATTTTCAGCAGCCTTATATTACTTTTCAAGACCAACAAGAGCATAAGGCTCTACACCAAAGGATTATGGAGATGTGTCAACAAATCCAACAACAACAGCAAAGTTTTCAAGAAAATTTTCAACAACAACAAGAGCAAATTAATCAACAACAACTACAACGCCTTGCAAAATTAGTTGATCAATGGAATCAAATACAAGCTCAAAGTTTAGAACAATCAGATGATTCTATAGGTGCAGGGGATTGCACAGAGCCCCAGGAATCACCTATATTGATTGATGCATCAGAAAATTCAGAGGATAGGATTGAGAGTGTAGGGGATTGCACTGAGCCCCAAGAATCACCCATTCCTACTGATTTAGAGGCCTTGGAGGAAATTGATAGCAGAGCTTGTGATAACTTTGAATTAGATTCCAAAACTTTACAGGACCCTTCTCATCTTTTATTTTGTGATTATAGTCTTATTGATGGTCCTAATTTTTCTAATTTGGTTGATACAGGAATGGTTGAGGGAACGTGCATGGGAGATGATTCCATAGGTGTAGGGGATTGCACTAAGCCCCAGGGACCACCACAATTACCAGAAAGTGTAGGGACTTGCATGGTGGAAGCAAGAACCCAAGGATCACCTGCTTTAGTTGAGTGTCCACCAGAACCTGAACCTGAAGTGGAACAATTACTTGACAAGGAGGAGAACACGGATACATCTACGTCTGTAGAACCTCCAGGTATTTTTCAGCACGATCAGGTAAATACTCCACCAAATTTTTCTGAAAATTGCATAGAGGTACCTCAAACTAATTTTATTGTTTTTAATACACCTAGGGATGCATCTCTTGTAGAATTTGATTGTGAAAAATCCCTAGAGGTACCTAGTGTTGAATTTGTTGAATATGAAGCATGTGGTGATACCTATCACGAAAATGCTGAATGTGAAAATTTTTTTAGAAGTGCCTAGACTTGTTGTTGATTGTTTTAATGAGTCTCTCGATATATCTTATGCAAAAAATAATTGTGATATTTTTATTAAAGTGCCAAAAATTGATTTCATTATCTGTGATGAGTTCCTGGATGCAAATGTTATAGAAAATAATTGTGAAAAATTTATTGAGGCACTACAAATTGATTTCATTAGACATGATGCAGATTTAGATTCATTTCATGCAGAGACTGATACTATTTTATTTCTTTCTGACCCTGCACGCTTGAGAAAGGTATTACATTGTTTTGCAAGGTCTAGAAGACTTCAGGAGTGGGTACTCCAACTGAACAGACTTCAACCTCCTGGAAGGACTTCTAAAGGGCATCAAGAAGGAGGAGTTAATTCTACTCTAATGCGAAGCACTCCACCACTTACATGGCTATTATACCTGAATCGCCTTAGGTCACCAGAGAAATTTTTTATGAAGTTTAAGTGTGGGGGAGTCTTAATTCTCCTAGCCACCCAGACACCTCCACTACCATGATGGAGGTTCCTTCTGGATCGACTCCGTCTACCAGAAATAAAGGGGAGATTTTTCTTGCTTGTATTTTCTTTTATTGCATTTTTCATTTTCATGCTTTCTAGAAGTAGAATTTTCTTGCTAATAAATGCATGAGTAGAGTAGAATGCATAGGAGTCATTGTAAATACCTTGTTATTTCTTTTGTCACTTCTTCTTGCATGAGTAGGAATAAATGTATCCCTCTAGGTTATCTTCATGTCATGTTGGATCTTTTGAAAATAAATTAAATTTGGTTGTTAAAACTTAAGGTTTGAGTTCATGGATGAATTCTTGGATGCTTGAGTACTACTTGGTTTTAAATTCTTAATTGAGGATTTGAGATGGATTATTTTTACCAAGTGAGATTAGCCTATTATTTATGACACACATGTTATTGAATTCTAGAACTTGCTTAGGTTCTTTCAAAACCATATTTCAATGATTGGATCACATCTATAGAGACTAATCACCTTGTTTACCTTTCCATCTCAATTTTGGCAAAAATCATGTCTATTCTATTTGTCTTTCCTTATTTCTAATCTTAACCCCATTTTGTCTATGGATTTGTTTGCTTGGGATGTTTTCTTGATACTATTTTGCCCGAGACGGACAAAGATTTAAGTGTGGGGGAGTGATTGGTGATTTGGAATCAATTTTTATTAAGGATGCAATTCATGTCGAAATTTTTTTTTTTGCCAAGTTAAAGCCAAAAGGTGCCAAGTGAGTTGAATTTGAATTCCAAAAATGAGCAAGAGGATGGAAGCAAGTGGAGCATCTAGAGTCTTTATCATACTTTGAAGATCCAAGCTTACATGGCCAAGCTCAAATTGGTTGATGAAGAAGAAATTGTGTGCCAAGGTCTAAGTGGCATGCTTCTCCTCCATCTTCATCGTCGCCGCAACTAGGGTTAGGGGTTCCAACCCTAGCCGGCCAGAGCTCCGATCAACCGAGTCGTGGGGGTTCCCGACTCACTTCATCCGCTCCACCACCATCTTTTCTTCTCAAGGATCGCACAGCTAGGGCTGCGGGGTTCGAACCCTAGCTGGCGACCTTCGATCAACCACCTTCTTTCTTCCATTTTCATCACCGGCGACCACAGCTAGGCTTTGGGGGTTCCGAGCTTCAGCCAAACGTAGCCGTCGCAGCCATCCATCTCCACCGCAGCTTTCTCTTTCGGGGTTCGGAGAGAAGCCGTCCATTTCCTTCACCGCAGCTGGCGATCAACTTCTTACAGCTTTTCTTCAGCAGTTAATGTTTCGTAGTTTTTCTTCTTCTGCAGTTTAATGTTTCACATGTTTATTTTCTTCAGCAGTTCATCCAATTCAGTAGATTTTCCTTCGGGCAGCTTTCAATTCCAGCATTTTCAGCAGATCCGTAGCCAGCAGAAATCAGTTTCTTCACAGCCTTCATTTCAGCAATTTGATTAGATCCATTTCCTAGCAGCTTTGTTTTCATCAGATTAGATCCGATTTGGCAGAAATTCTTCATCGGCAGCTTCTTCACAGCAGCTTGATTCAATTTGCTTATTAAACTTGATTCAGTTGTTAATTGTTTTGATAGTTGGTTGTTTGAGTTAAATGATGAATGTTTGTGATAGAATTGTTGAATTCTTGTATTTGATGGATCTTCCCGTTTCAATTATCACTTATTTGAATCAATTTCCATTATGCATATGAGGTGTTTGGTTAAATGTCTGTTTGAACAATTTCTTTCAATTGTGTTGTTTCTTAGTTGTTTAAGTTTCGTTTTGTATTGCTCTTCCTATTACTTTAGGTTTTACGTCTTCAATTACATGAAATTAAGCTAGGTTAGGGTAGATTTCTTCAATGCTGTAGTTCTGCTCTATGTTTAGTTTCGTTAATGTTTAATTTCTAGTTATCCTTTTCTTCGCTGCAATTGTAGTTAGGTTAAATTAGATTTCATTACCTGCAATGTCTTTCCTTAATTAGATTAGATTTCATACTTGCTCTACTATTCATTTCATAGTCATAGCTCTCACATCCAAAACCCAGTTTCATATCCAAAAACCCAAAAGCAATAAGATTCAATCATGAGAATTATCATGCATTAACTACATTCGTTGGGAGACGACTTGAGTTACTCTATGCTACATTAGTTTAGAAGAATTCGGTACTTAAATTATATTTGAAACCGTGACACGACAAAAACGGTTATCAGTTGTCCTACATAGACTTCTTCTCCAATAAACCCATTCAGACAAGCTGACTTTACATCCATTTGGTAGAGTTTAAATCCTTTATGAGCTGCAAAGGCTAGCAACATTCTAATAGACTCAAGTCTGGCTACTGGGGCATAGGTTTCGTCATAGTCCAACCCTTCGACTTGACTGAACCCTTTAGCTACTAAGCGTGCTTTATTTCTAACTATTTCCCCTTGGTCATTTACCTTATTTCTAAACACCCACTTAGTGTCAATAATGGATTTGCCCTCAGGTTTAGGTACTAGTTCCCAGACTTGGTTTCTCTCAAATTGGGCTAACTTTTCTTGCATTGCTATGATCCAATCTGGATCAGGTAAGGCTTCCTCTGTAGTCTTAGCTTCAATTTTTGAAATTAGTGTGATCTGACTAAGATTTCTATAGAAAGACCTAGTTCTGACTCCTAAGGTTGGATCACCCACAATTTGATCAGTTGGGTGACTGAGTCTGGGTTTCTTAGTTCTTCTATTACTTGGTTCAGCCTCAGGTCCAGCTGGACGTTTCGGTTCAGTATTTAGTTCAACTACTTGGGTTGGTTCAATTATTAGTTCAATTGACTCAGTAGTTAGTTCAATAGTCAGTTCATTTAGAGGTTCAACCAGTGGTTCAATAGTTTGTTCATTATCTTCATGATCATGATTTGATGGATTTAAATCTGGGTTATTAGATTTTGAATTAATTTCCTCATTAAATATTAGATTTGTTGTTTCTTCAATTTTGTTTGTTTGATTATTGTAAACCCTATAGGCCCTACTTGTTGTTGAATATCCTAAGAAGACCCCTGGGGTTGACTTAGACTGGAATTTACCTAGATAGTCCTTGGTGTTTAGGATATGGACTTTGCACCCGAAGACCCTTAGGTAATGTAGGTTTGGAAGTCTATGGTAGTATAATTCATAGGGAGTTTTATTATGTCGTTTGTTAATTAGGACCCTATTTTGGATATAGCAAGCCGTACTAATTACTTCTGCCCAAAATTGGTTAGCTAGGTTGAATTCATTGAGCATAGTCCTAGCGGCTTTCTGTAGGGTTGTATTTTTCCGTTCGACTAACCCATTTTGTTAGGGGGTTCTAGGACATGAGAATTCATGAATGTACCCGTTTATTCTACAAAATTCCTCGAACCTTTGATTCTCAAACTCTCCCGCGTGATCACTCCTAAGTCTTTGGATTTTGGTATCATTTTGATTTTCAATTATCTTACAAAAATTAATAAACAGATTTAGGGTTTCATCCTTAGTCTTTAGGAGCCTAACCTAAGTAAACCTAGAGTAATCATCTATAATTACTAAGTAGTACCGGTTTTCGCTTAGTGACTTGGCTCCATGTGAATCAAATAGGTCAAGGTGCAGGAGCTCAAGTGTAGTTTGGGTTAGATCTGATTGAATTTGTTTATGATTAGACCTGGTTTGTTTACCATGGTTACATGATTAACATTTTATGTTTTCATGGTTCTTAATTTTTGGTATTCCTTTAATTAAACCAAGTTGGGTGATTTTTGAAATTAATCTTAGATTAGTGTGACCTAATCTCCTATGCCAGAGGTTTGATTCTTCTATCTGAGTTAAGAAGCATTTAGGTTCCACGGGTAGGTTTATAGTGTAAACGTTATTTTTCCTAGTGCCCTTAAGCATGACTTGTGAGTCTTACAAATTTCTAATCAGGCAGTCAGAGTTGGTGAAGGTAACTACATAGCCAGTATCACATAATTGACTTATACTAAGCAAATTAAACTTAAAGTTCTCAACCAAGAGTACCTTATTAATTACAAAATCAGATTTGAGTTCAATGTTACCTGACCCAATGATTTTGAGTGTAGCATTATTGCCAAATGCTATTGAGCCTAGGTTCTTAAACTTGAGTTTGGTGAATTTCAATTTGTCCCCAGTCATGTGTCTGGAGCTGTCACGCCCCGAGACCCAAGAGCCGCTGATCCAATATAAAATCGGACAGCACCTCCCCTGTCCGGCGGACAATTTACACATATATACAATCTACATAACAATCCACGCAATATATATTTGCACAACCACGCAGTTTAAAGGGCCACAGGCCTCAGATATAAGCAGAAACAACAGTTATATGATTATAACTATCGAAAAACCAAATCCGAACTCACCTGAGCTGCCAGGGGGCAGGAACAAAACCAAAATCAATCGAAGTCCAACATAGGACTCAAAAGTACAATACCATCAAATAAAACGTGCATACATGTTCAAATCCAAATAGCGGAAGCATAATGAATACTACAGGGTCCATAACCGAAGCAACGTAATGCCAAAATCAAAAAGAGCTCCGCTGGAGCTGGGGACTGGCGGCTCGGGATCTCCTCGCAGACATCAACCTGAAAATAAACATATATGGCAACGGGGTGAGTCCATAGCTCAGCGGATACCCAATAGATATGCATAGAAGGTTATACCAACAATAAGAGTTCAGCTAATACAGTCTCATATCAACAAGAAGGAAAGACTGAAACTGAAAATACTGGGTAGGTACATACCTGAATCCATCCAACCTATACAGAGGGTAAGAAATACCAAAAGAAGACAAATAGGCATATAGTCTCAGATAACAAGTCTCCAGGATATGCGATGTCAAACAAGTGCAGCAAATAAGTGCAGCAAACAATGCACGATGCAAAGTATGCACATGGTGCAATGACATGTGTCACCCCTGACACCAGACAGAATCATCGTACACCTGTCATAGGGACGTCTGAAAAGGTAGGGCTCTGACAACTGTACACCCTGCCATCACTGCTCCTGAGTGACCGGGTGGACAGGATGCTGGCGGAGACCACGCTCCTAACCCCAAGCAATGGGGGAGTCAAGCTCTCATCTCCTCGTGGCTCAGTACGAGAAGGGATCCCTGCTTGCTACCACGCCCGCGCTCACCCTCCAATAGTGGCCGAACGGAGCAATACAGGGCAAATGCACACATCTACGGTATCCACTAACCCATGAGTGGCCGTGTGTGCCCGTCATGTACCGGAAAACGATTAGGCTCAACCACAAGGGAGTCGCTGATCGCCGGCATGCAATAGTGCAAGGATGGTGTATGATAGATACACATACCTCCCTCCCAAGTCATCCGTATACTAAGTCTCAGTCTGAAATCCTATAACAGGAAATACAGGTACCCTACAAGGTATACTGAACTGAAATACAGATCCCTCAAGGTCAAATGCAAGAGATACACTACGATATCTAAGCATACATGTAGAGATGACAATGCTAGAGACTGTATGGAACTAACAGCATGATGACTCAAGGATAAACAACAAGTATCCAGAACTGACATAATAAACAGGGGTAAACCACAATATCCAGATCAAACATAATAACCAGGGATAGCGTAGGATCTTACTGCTATCTATAACATTCTATGCATAACAGAATGACAATATCAAGATAGATAAGTCAAAGGGTACCCGCCTCCAAGTAGGTGAAGTCCGTATCAAACGAGACAGAACCACCCGCCAATAATCCAACTGCGATCAGTGTCCTGTATTAACGGACAAAGTTTTAGCTATCATAACAATTATTAAATAGCTAAACAAATCCCTAGACCGTATCAGGGTTAGCCTAATTACCGTAATCATTTATTTATCCCAAGTTAAATGATTAGCACAAATTTCCGCGATTGAGTTCAACTTAGCCTTAGTTCACACCTAACCAAGATCTAACCTAACTTGACATTAGAACCAAACCAACATCACAACACCGTAGCCCTCCCTAACCTGACACACGGCTAAGGGAAACACCATCTCAAGATCACCAAGAGTAGAAATTCACAGATTAAGTCAATCCTCCATTAATTTACAACTAATCAGCCATCGAGCAGCCCTGCAAATGAAGTCCTATGATCCAAAGTCGATCAAAGACTTCCAACCCACAATAACACAGGATTAAAAGCTCACCATGACTCACGCAGAGCACAAAAACACAACCCAAACTCTACTCTTACAAGATGTCAACAGAAAAGGGATAAATTGAACTCCACGATTAAGCTTCTAATCTCACATCAACCCCACTGATCTATTCGATTCAGACCTAGCATTCAACATCAATACAAACATATACCCTTACCTGTGTTGATACGCAGGTAGTCCTCTTTGAAGAACCTAGATCCCTTCCAAGGAATCGCGCCCAATCTCAATAGGGAAAAACTGGTGCAATCCCTAAATCAGAATAAGAACACGGCAATAATCACCTGTGAAGATTACAGACAACAGAGTAGGGATTCACCATATCACAAGCAGGAACTAGTACCTCACCTTAGCCACCAACGGAGCAATCAAAACCGAGGATCGCGCTAACAAGCAACTTGTCGGCTAAGCTTCGGCTCCAATTAGGGCTCGCAAAGGCAAGGGGAAAAGAAGAAACAGAGATCAGGTTGGATTAGCTTCAACTGCGCCCTAGGGTTCGCGCTATGAGGAGGGAAAGAGATCGTCGTCGCAGCCTTCCCCGACGGCTAGGTCACGCGAAGGGAGAAGTAACGGAGGAAGAAGGGGCGGCGCGTCTAGCTGTCTGCGGCTGCGCTCGAGCGGAGAGAAGAGAGGGAGATGATGAAGGAAAAGGGATCGGGACTCGAGTGGCTGCGGCTGTGGAGGAATGACTGCGTCCAATGAGCCCTAATCGGCTCTTAAGGTGGACCTTTTTTACATTTTAGTCCAGCAGGTTACACCCAAATCGCAAGACTATCCCTAGGGTTTAAACCCAATTACATGATGGTCCTTGTAACTATTTGTTTCATAACATTTTGGTCCTTAATTTGTGTCCAAGGACTCAGAAGCCCCGGAACCTATCCGGTAATCTTCCGAAAATTACCGGGACCTAGTCAAACGTGTCAGATTTAACAGGAGCACCCACTATCTAACATCCATTGATCCAAATCTTTATGTTCCTAGACATAAAGAGTTTGTTGATTTGGATCCAATTAGAACTAAGGATAGCCTAAATTAATTTTCACAACCTAGTCTGTCTCACCCAATCTAGAGTATTCAATCACGTTAACCTTATGAGTTTTGTGAGACAGATTTTAATAGAAGTAAGAAATTTATTTTGAAAAATCATGATTAATTTTGAAAAGTTAAATTAATTTTAAAAATAATTTATTATGGTTTAAATTTGAAATAAAACATGATTGATTCTAGGATTAATTGAAATCTGTGTTAGATTCAAATCTGACAATAGTAAAGTGAATTTGGTTTTCAATAATCGGCTTCCAGGTCTTGGCGAGGCACTAGGCCTGTTGGATCGAGAGAAAATGATAGAGGGGGGGTGAATATCATAACTCGTTTCGGATTAGGAAATAGAGAATGCACAGCGGAAATTTAAACAACAAAACACAAACACCAAGATTTTACTTGGTTCGGAGTCGCGGTCGGCTCCTACTCCAAGGCCCACGGTCGTTGACCGTTTACTGTGGGCAATACTATAATCACGCAAAACAGTTTACAAAAGGATGATTACAATGATAGTGCAATAAAAAACACACAGCTCTTTGTTACCGACGTCCGGTGTGGAATGTATCTCGGAGCAGAGGGACGTCGTCGGCGCTTATATCTCGAGTTGGGAGGTTTCTATAGCAGAGCGCCTCGAGTAGAAGAGCGTGAAAGCGTTGGAAGACTTGATTGTTAGAAGCCTTGGTGTTGGGTGCTATTTATAGCACTTCGGGGCGCCCTGAACGTTGGGGGCGTCCCCCCACGTGTCAACCGATCCGGAATTACCTCGGTCAGCCCTTATCCTACTCGAATAGGGCTGAGGATTGACTCTGGGGGCGCTCGGGACGCTGGGGGCGCCCTGGTTGACCTTTTCAGCGAGCTTCTCGGCTGGATAATAGTTATCCGCTTCGGTGGCTTGAGTGCGGGGCGCCCTGAACACTGGGGGCGCCCGGGAGCATGGGGGCGCCCTGCCCAGTGAGCTTCCGAAGCGTTTCTTGCTCACCTTGTTTTGCCTTCACCTTGGGGGCGCCCGGGACACTGGGGGCGCCCTGCCCAGCTGCTGCCTCTCTCGTTTGAGGCGTTCTGAGCTGCAGAGACTTGTTCCTTTGGTCCTACATCCAGGGTTAGTTGCAAATACAAAAAGGCAAGAATATGTTATGAGTATACAACCTTAGCTGTCTTGGTTCTGACTTTGGGTCTCCAAAATGGAGCCCTAGGTCGAACCGACACCTACTATTCCCTCGACGGGGAACGCGTCCTCACCTACTCCTTTCAGGAGAATTTATCTGTTGCCAACCGGCTCCTCCGGTTGGACTTTTGCCTACCGGTCCTTTGCCAGGTCTTGGATACCAGGCTGTCCTTCGCCCGGTGCCTAGCAGTCCTTCGCCAGGTCTTTGGATCCTAGCAGTCCTTCACCAGGTGCCTAGCAGTCCTTCGCTAGGTCTTGGATCCCAGGCTGTTGATAAGCACCATTTTATTGATTATTTTAATTGCTAAAATCCATGTTTGACCCATGTTTTACTTGCTTAACTATGATTTTACCCTAGGTTTTAGGATTTCCTCTTATTTTGGACTTAATTGTAAATTTACATATTTTTGGATTATTTGGCCACTAATTTTCTGATATATTTTTATAGGCATGAAAGGATCCTGGACCTAGGGCATATTGGGTCAAACTTGAGTCAGAAGTGAACCGGATCGAATTATCAAGCTTACGATCAATCCGGGCCGTCCGATTCAAGAACGGTTAGATCTGAGCCATCCGGGACAATCTGAAGCAATCCGAGCTAGGGTTAAGGTTGATCAAGCACTATGATCAAGATCTAAAGGTTTCATTCCAATCAGAGCTAAATCAACCGTTGGATCAAGCTCGGAGGGCTCTTGATCGTCCATTCAAAGACTAAGTTGATCTGGACCATCCGTTGTAAATCTGGAGGATCCAAGCTACCAAGAGGCAGATCCTGACCCCAGATCATCATCATCAAAGTTTGGCTCAAATCAGAGTAAGATCAGCCGTTGGATCCCCTCCGATCAATCTGGGCCGTCCGTTGATAACTATTTAATCAAAACGCAGCAGCCTTCTTCCCTGTCGCGTCTTCCTCGCCGCAACTCGATTTCTTCAGTAGCTTAGCGTAGTTCTTCATCGTTCCAGCAATTTCTTCATCAAGGAGGCGCGATCACTCAATCCTTCATCAAAGCAAGGGCTAGGTCAGTGAAGAGAGTCTCTGTGAGGTTTCAGATTGGATTTTTGCTCAATACCAAAGCTGCGTGAGGTTTCAGCAGTTTGGGTATCCGATTTCAGCGAGCTCAACTTTACACCATCCACTGCATCCGAGCTATCTAGAGGGGTTCCCTGGAAGGTCTCGGTCGTTCCCTAATCACAATCGCAAGCCACCACGGCGAGTTTGAAGGATTCGGAAGCAAATTTCGGCTTGAGCAGGGTCTGAACTGATTTAGTAGCAGATACACTTCTTCCACTGATTTGCGAAGCTTGCGGGTCCGAGGTTCTCCCTTGATTGATGACCAAGGAGCTCTTGAATTGGAGAATGATTGAGGAGTAGTTTAGATAATTAATTTTCAGTGTTTTAGTTGTAGTTAAATTCTGCACAAATTCTGTTTTTCTTTGTCAGTTACTGCTATTTACATTTTTAAGTTGTTTAGCTGTAATTTAGTTTCAATTCTTCAAGACAAATAGTTTAGGAAGTTTGTTAGTGATAAATTGAATGTTATTTCAGCTTATTTCTTTGACAATTTCTTGCGTGCCAATTCCATTAGCTTCATATCAGATTTTTTTTCTCTGCAACTTTCTATTCAGTTTCAAAGTTTTCAGTTTATTTCAAAATGGATGTGTGTTTAGTTCATTCTCTGAAATTAAAGATAGCATTTAGTATGTGTTGGATCGTGAAAACCGATAGAGGGGGGGGTGAATATCGGAAATCGTTCGGATTTTTGTAAAGAGCACGTACGCAGCGGAAATAAAATAAAACAATCACAGCACAAAGACACAGTCGATTTACTTGGTTCGGAGCCTGTGTCGACTCCTACTCCAAGGCCCACGGTCGTTGACCGTTTACTTTGGGCAATTCTATATACGCGCAAATCAGTTTACAATAATTTATTACAAGTAAGTGCACTAACAATAATAATAAAAAATTCGATCTTCGTTACCGACGTCCGGAGTGGATTGACTCTTTCGGGGCAGCGGGACGTCGTCGACTCGAGTTGGAGTGTTTCCGGAGCAAGGCACGAGCGTAGAAGATCTTTGGGGTGTTGAGAGAACAGTTGTTATGAAGCCTTGGTTGAGAGCCCTTTATATAGGGCCTGGGGGCGCCCGGGATGTCGGGGGCGCCCCCCCCCCCCCCACGTGTCCTTCGATCCGCCAAATTCTCGGTCAGCGTCTGATCCCTTTATCTTCGGGATTAGCTTTGACCGGGGCGCCCGGAGCGCTCGGGGCGCCCAGATTGACCGGGTCAAAGTGTTATCTGGCTTCGCTGGCTTCTGGATCGAGGCTTGCGCATGGGGGCGCCCGGGATACAGGGGGCGCCCGGGAGCAGCGGGGGCGCCCGGGAGCACGGGGGCGCCCAGCTCAACAGTTGTTTCGAAGCCTTTTTACTTGACTTGTTTTGTATGCACCTTAGGGGCGCCCGGGACACTCCGGGCGCCCTACTCAGCCATTGCCTCACTCCTTTGAGGCTTTCTGAGCTGCAGACACACGTTCCTTTGGTCCTGTATCCAGGGTTAGTCCAAAACATAATAAAACAATAAAATATTAGATTATACAGCCTTGACTGTCTTGGTTCTGACTTTGGGTCTCCAAAATGGAACCCTAGGTCGAACCGACGCCTACTGTTCCCTCGACGGGGAACGCGTCCTCACCTACTCCTCTCGGGAGAGTTTACTTGATGCCAACCGTTCCTCTGGTTGGACTTTTGCCTGACGGTCCTTTGCCCGGTCTTGGATACTGGCAGTCCTTCGCCAGTTGCCTAGCAGTCCTTCGCTAAGGCTTTGATACTGGCAGTCCTTCGCCAGTTGCCTAGCAGTCCTTCGCTAGGGCTTGGATACTGGCAGTCCTTCGCCAGTTGCCTAGCAGTCCTTCGCTAGGGCTTTGATACTGGCAGTCCTTCGCCAGTTGGCTAGCAGTCCTTCGCTAGGGCTTGGATACTGGCAGTCCTTCGCCAGTTGCCTAGCAGTCCTTCGCTAGGGATTTGGATACTGACAGTCCTTCGCCAGTTGCCTAGCAGTCCTTCGCTAGGGCTTGGATACTGGCAGTCCTTCGCCAAGTGCCTAGCAGTCCTTCGCTAGGGCTTGGATACTGGCAGTCCTTCGCCAGGTGCCTAGCAGTCCTTCGCTAGGGCTTTTTCTGCACACTCAGTGAACAACGTTAGATCACAAATAAACTTAACTTTGAATCCTTTGCCAATATCAAAACCAGGTTCGATATGGTGCTTCCTGCACCAACAATCTCCCCCTTTTTGATTATGGCAACACAATTCAAAGTTAAGTAAAAAAACTTTATAACTGTTTAAGAACATAATGTAAAAATGAAGTATAGCAATTTTACACAATTCAATGTTAAGTAAAAACTTTATAACATTTGCTAACACAAGGTAAGAGTTAAAAAAACACTTTTATTTCTCATAAAAAACCTTTATTTCTTATACTACCCCTAAAACCCTGAGTACTTGTGTTATAATACTTAACTTTGACCTTTCCTCCCCCTTTGACATATATCAAAAATAAACATGGGTGAACAAGGTAACTAATAGGGAGGTTTGAGTTTTATCAAACTAAATTTAAGTAAAGGAGTTCAAAAGCATAGTTTTCAAAAGAAACTTTAAGTAATGGATTTCATAATTTACAAAGTAATGGATGTTTTGAAAATACATGAGGCTCCCCCTTAATGTGATAACTCTTCTACTTATATTTTAAAAAAAGCTTGCAAACACTTGTAACATAGTTTTCAAGAAAAACTTAAAAACTTTTGCACTCATAGAGAATTTTCCTTAGCCAACATTTTGAAAACAAGTTTTCCTTAAAAAGTTTCAACTTTTGCACTCATAGAGAATTTTCCTTAGTACATATTTTGTGCATTAAAAATCATTTTTACTTGAAAAACCTTTAAATAGACAAGTTTTTGCTGAAACATAGATCTGTTTACTAAGAAAACCTTACTTAGAAACATTTGTCAAAAATTTTCAAAGGTTTAGCTCAGACAAACTTTGTTTACTAAGATATATTTTCAAAAATAACTGCACTTCGTGCTTTAGAGGTTTTGAAAGATGCTTAGACCAATTTTAAAGCACTTAAGAATACTTAGTGAAAACAAGATAAAATTTGAAATTTTCTCTCTCTTGGCCATATATCAATAAGGAACTTTTTTTTAAAAAAAAAGATTTAAGGAAAAATTATGTGGATCAGAGCTAATGAGTTTTGAAAATATAAAAATACTTAGTATAATTTTGAAAGCACACAGATTAAATTGCACTAAAAAGACTCCACTTTGAAATATATTGTGCAATTTTGAAAAATGATTTTGTATTTTTAGCCAAGTCTTTAGAAAATTCACGTACTTAGAACACTATTGCCTTGGAAAAGTATTAGAACTTTTTAAAACATTATATTTTGAGATATTATGCAAATTTTGGAAAATATGAGTACTTTTGAAAAGTATGCATGTAAGTACTTTTAAACATAATATTTTAATGGAATTTAATGTTATTTTGAGATCATGATACTTTACTTGGTTTCTTTTCCAGTCTGACACAATCCTAGGAAACCTTGTTAACTACAAGGACATTTTCCTAAGTGTCCTGGAAATTTTTCAACCCAAGTAAATATTATTTCAAAAGGTATTTCAAACAAAACATTTTAAAATAATATTATTTTGTAAGACAAATGTTTTCGACACAATTTTGAAAAGATAGTGTATGAAAACATATTATTTAGAAATGTCTAATAACTCTTTTAATTTGACCTCCCCCTAAACTTGATACAGTCCTTGGAAGCTTGTTGATCACAAGTATTCTTCCTCTGAGTTCTTAGGGTTCAGTTCATATCAAAAGAATTATTTAATAATTTCAAAGATAAATGCCAAGGAAAATACTTGTTAGAAATAATTTCTTTTGGTTTAGACTCCCCCTAAATTTGACACATCCTTGGAGTCCTTGTATATCATTAAGTAGACCTTCCTTTGTGTCTTTAGGGTTTACTAAAATCAAAAGAGTAGTTTTGAATACTAGCATGGGAATATAATTTTTTGTAAATTCAATTTGAGCAGAAACCCTGTTTTCGAAAAACATTTTGAAATCATAATGGTTTTTGTAAAGCACAATTTAAAAAAATATAGTGATTATTGGAAAACATAGTGTTTTAAAACTTCTTCTTTTAATTTGATCTCCCCTTAGATTTGACATAGTTTGGCTTTTATCTAAGTTCCTTAAGGGATTTCAGTGTTGAGCAAGTTTGACTATGTTGACTAGGGTTCACTAGGGTTGACTGTTTTGACCAAGTTTGACCAATTAATGACTAAAACAAAACAAGCCCTAGATTATATTTAAAACAAGTCTATTGAGATATTTAACATGAAATTTAAAAAAATGTTAGAATTGAAAGAGTAGGGTACCGTAAACCGAAAAAATAGATAATTTTGAATAACTTTTGAAAACATTTTTTTTTATTTATAAAGATAGTGAATTATGCTTATAAGTTCTAGATGTCTCACCCAGTTCTACATGACCAAGCATGTTAACCTTATGGGTTTTGTGAGACAAATATTTTAATTTTGAAAAGTTAGATTAATTCAAAAAATAATTAGTTTTAATCTATACTTAACTGAAAATTGTGTTAGATTTGAATTTGACAAAAAGTAATTTGAATTTGAAATTCAAAAATTGGCTTCCAGGTCTTGGCGAGGCACAAGGCCTTCTTTGGCCGTAGCCTTATGGGATCATCCACCCTTTCCTTGACAAAGCTGTTTAATGAAATTTCATTTTCAAAATTAATCTTTGAAAAAGTTCTGGTCTAACTAGTTTGGATTTTGGATCGGTAGCTTCGGCTAGTTTCACCAGTCTAAAGAGATCAAGTAAACTTGATCTTATTAGAATTGGTTTCCCTAACGTACTATCATCTCACCTCCACCCAATACTATATTGTCAAGTTTCAGTTAAGTTTGTTCAGTCCTTATACTAACCATTCCTAATTTTAAGCAAAAAATAAATAACTGAAATAAAAAGAAACACATAATTAAAACAAACAATTGTCTAGGTAAGGTCACAATTGGAGTAATACTCCGGATTTTCGAAATCAGCAAGATTATGAATTAAATTTTCTAACTTATTGACCTTATGTTTTAGGGTTTCATTTTCTTGTTTCAATGTTCTGAAATTTGTTTTAATTAAGTTACATGAATCAATCACATTATTCAAGGTAAATAACGGATTTTCAAACACTGTAAATTTACCTTTGTTGATTGTTTGTTCGGCATTCTTGGTAGCTCTTTTATCTGTGCATTCACTTTTGTAATGCCCGAACTCCTGGCACTTGAAGCATTGAATGCGACTTTTGTTCTTTCGTGCTTTTGGAACTGATTCCTTTGTCACCGTCGGTGGTGTCGTTCGAATCTTACGAGTAGGACACTCACTTTGGTAGTGCCCTCTCTCCCTGCATGTGTAACAAATTACATGATTAAAATCTGATTTTACACTTTTACCTTTTGGTTCCTTATTGGGAATCTCCCCCTTGATTCTTGCCGCCTCGGATCTAGGCTCATCTTCTGATTGTGTGTCTGAGTCAGACTCGGGTACTGGTTGAAGCTCCTTCTTTGGTGGTTCTTTAGGAGTTTTCCCTGCAATAAAATTTACACCTTCCTCGACCATTATAGTATCTGTTTGATTATTTAATTCTAAATTTGAAAAGAATTCGAAATCGGTTACCGTCTCAGTCAATTCGTCGTCTAATTCTGGTTCGATTTTGGATTCGGGTTCAGACTCTGACTCGGCTGTTTGTGCTTGGACTGAAAGGGCAAGATAATTTACCTGATCTTCTTCTTCATCTGAGATCTCTTGATGAAGGTTAACTAATTTTTCCCTGATTTCTCTAGCACATCTGCATGGACCTACTAGTTCGAGTTGCTCCTTGGTTAGACCACATTGTAGGATTGCAGTTGCCCTTGCATCGGTCTCGATCTTCCTCAGAGTTGATTCGTCCAATTTGTCCCAGGCGATCGATGATCCATCTTCTACGGGAAGAGAGAATCCCGTTTGGATGATCCGCCATAAGTCCATGTGGGCCTTCAGAAGGGACTCCATTTGTCTTCTCCAAAAGCTGAAGTTCTCGCCGGAGAATAGCGGTGGACGAGCACTGTTCCACTCTTGGTTGTCCATTTAGTCTGAAAAAGAAAACTAACAGAAAAATGAATTTTCCAAGACTATGTCTTGGATTAGCAGTGCTGGATAAATTAAGTAACGAGAGGTGTTGCACCAACCTCGCAAAAAAAATCGAATGAAATATTTAACGAAAAATTCGTAAGAAAAAATAGAAAAATAAAATCTGAAAAAATTTCAAACTGGTGGTTGCACCAGTTTGAACTTCCCCGCTCTGATACCACTTGTTGGATCGTGAAAACCGATAGAGGGGGGGGTGAATATCGGAAATCGTTCGGATTTTTGTAAAGAGCACGTACGCAGCGGAAATAAAATAAAACAATCACAGCACAAAGACACAGTCGATTTACTTGGTTCGAAGCCTGTGTCGACTCCTACTCCAAGGCCCACGGTCGTTGACCGTTTACTTTGGGCAATTCTATATACGCGCAAATCAGTTTACAATAATTTATTACAAGTAAGTGCACTAACAATAATAATAAAAAAATTCGATCTTTGTTACCGACGTCCGGAGTGGATTGACTCTTTCGGGGCAGCGGGACGTCGTTGGCTCGAGTTGGAGTGTTTCCGGAGCAAGGCACGAGCGTAGAAGATCATTGGGGTGTTGAGAGAACAGTTGTTATGAAGCCTTGGTCGAGAGCCCTTTATATAGGGCCTGGGGGCGCCCGGGACGTCGGGGGTGCCCCCCCACGTGTCCTTCGATCCGCCAAATTCTCGGTCAGCGTCTGATCACTTTATCGTCGGGATTAGCTTTGACCGGGCTGCCCGGAGCGCTCGGGGCACCCGGATTGACCGGGTCAAAGTGTTATCTGGCTTCGCTGGCTTCTGGATCGAGGCTTGCGCATGGGGGCGCCCTGGAGCAGCGAGGGCGCCCGGGAGCACGGGGGCACCCCGCTCAGCAGCTGTTTCGAAGCCTTTTTACTTGACTTGTTTTGTATGCACCTTGGGGGCCCCTGGGACACTCCGGGCACCCTACTCAGCCATTGCCTCACTCCTTTGAGGCTTTCTGAGCTGCAGACACACGTTCCTTTGGTCCTACATCCAGGGTTAGTCCAAAACATAATAAAACAATAAAATATTAGATTATACAGCCTTGGCTGTCTTGGTTCTGACTTTGGGTCTCCAAAATGGAACCCTAGGTCGAACCGACGCCTACTGTTCCCTCGACGAGGAACGCGTCCTCACCTACTCCTCTCGGGAGAGTTTACCACCGTTCCTCTGGTTGGACTTTTGCCTGACGGTCCTTTGCCCGGTCTTGGATACTGGCAGTCCTTCGCCAGTTGCCTAGCAGTCCTTCGCTAAGGCTTTGATACTGGCAGTCCTTCGCCAGTTGCCTAGCAGTCCTTCGCTAGGGCTTGGATACTGGCAGTCCTTCGCCAGTTGCCTAGCAGTCCTTCGCTAGGGCTTGGATACTGGCAGTCCTTCGCCAGTTGCCTAGCAGTCCTTCGCTAGGGCTTGGATACTGGCAGTCCTTCGCCAGTTGCCTAGCAGTCCTTCGCTAGGGATTTGGATACTGACAGTCCTTCGCCAGTTGCCTAGCAGTCCTTCGCTAGGGCTTGGATACTGGCAGTCCTTCGCTAGGGCTTGGATACTGGCAGTCCTTCGCCAGGTGCCTAGCAGTCCTTCGCTAGGGCTTGGATACTAGCAGTCCTTCGCCAGGTGCCTAGCAGTCCTTCGCTAGGGCTTTTTCTGCACACTCAGTGAACAACGTTATATCACAAATAAACTTAACTTTGAATCCTTTACCAATATCAAAACTAGGTTCGATATGGTGCTTCCTGCACCAACAGTATGTTGGTGCATGAGATCTGAATTTGCTTCCATTCGGTTGTATTTCTGCACTTTAACTCAGCTCGTTTGCATCAATCCTGATTTATGCAGCTGAAATTCTATATCTGCCAGTTCATCTTCTGATGAACATTGTTAGCTACAATTTCTGAGTTGTGTTAGTAAAGTATTGCATTTAGGTTCCAGCATTTGATGTCAGCTGCTTGCGTGATCTACGTCTAGTTGATTTGAATTTCTGCATGCTGAATTCCTGCATGAATTCCCTGCAATTCATGTCCATTTGATTTCTGCAATAGGGCAGATTTGGTTGAGCATCATTTTGACTCAGAATTCTTCATTCATATTTGCAAGGTCATGCATTGATAGGTTGCTTGTCAAATTACACCCGGTCAGTGGCATTTCTGGGCTGATAAAATCAGTTTTTGGGCACAAAAATTCAGTTTGGCACATAGGTATCAGCTTGCGTGCCAAGCTGTTTTTAGGCACTGATTTGCATTAGATTTTCACCAGTTCTTTTCGGAGTAGGGTAGTGTTTCAATTCTATTGATATAACCTTTAGCTATTCTGATCTTTCCCTGCTTTAGTTAGCTTTGAAAACTTCTAAGTGAGTTGAGTTCAGTGCTTGTTCAAATTCTGAATTTCGCATGCTTTTCATGGTATCAAGCTTGTCGTTTCCAAAAATCTTCCATCACTATGTTTAATCAATTGTTCAGAAATAAAATTGCATTTAATATCAATAGTGTGCCCTTTTTAATATCAATTTAGTTCCTTTTGTTGAATCAATTTCCCTTTGATTGAGTTACTCCTTGTTATTGATCTCTTACTTCCTTTGTGTAGTTTTCCTTTCTCTTTCTTGTGTTTCATTTCCAATTTATGTTTGCAACCCAAAACCCAATTACTTATTTGAAACCCAAAAACACAAATGACCTAAACCAAGCTCGAATCAAACACTACAACTAGCCCCGAGAAAAATACGACCTGTGGCCCATTTACTATGTTTTCATATTTTTGATTGCAAAAAGGGTTTCCAGCATTTCATTCATATTTAAATTCTGATTGGACCCACATTTCATGACAATTTAATCTATTATTTCGGGTCCATCAAATTTTTGGCGTCGTTGCCGGGGAAGCAACTAGTTGATTTGTTTGATTTTTGCTTGTATGCTTTTAGACATATCATTGGGTTCTTTTTTATTTTGCTTTATCTTTTGTATACGGGTACTGCCATTTTTCTTGTTTGTTTTGTGACAGGGGTGCAGGTTCAAAATGTTTTCATCCACTTATCAACAGCCGTGTCCACAATTTCAGCAGAACCAACAGTTCAATCAACCACTACAGCAATTTCAACCGCCACAGCAAGAATCCCAACAACCTTATTCGAATTTCCAGCAACCAAATCAGTTTTTTCAGCCACCATTACAACAATTCGAGTAACCACAGCAATTCCAACAATTTCAGCCAGATTTTCAGCCCAGTCTACCAAATTTCCAGAATTTTCAGAATGGGCAGCTACAACTCCAGAAATTTCAGCCCAATTTTCAGCAACCTTGTCAACAAGATCAATCACCTTTTCAAGGAATTCAACAAGGGTACCAAGTTAATTCGAATTTCCAGCAACCATGTCAATTTCCACAGCAAGTTCACCCTTGTAACCAGAATTTCCAGCCCGCGCAATCTCAGTTTTTACCACCACAATTTCAACCTCAGATCCATGATTTCCAGGGCTACCATTCTCAGCAAGTTCAACCATCCTTTCAACCACAATTTCAACATTTTCAGCAAGACACTCAGAATTTTCAACCCCTCCCACTTCAGCAGTTTAATCAAGGAGGCTTTGATGATCCTAACTGGGATGAGGCTCAACAACAGAGGGTTGAGGATATGTTTTAACAGATGATGCAGCAACAACAAGCTCAACAACAACAAGTGCAACAAGTCGTACAACAACAGCAAATTTTACAACAACAACGGCAAGACATCGAAGAACACTTTGGAAAATTGGTTGATCAACTGAAAAAGATACAAGCCCAAAGATCAGGACAATCAGATAAATCTACAGGTGTAGGGGATTGCACTGAGCCCCAAGAATCACCCATTCCTACTGACTTGGAGGCATTGGAGGAGATTGATAGTAGGGCTTGTGAAAGTTTTGAATTAAATTCTGAAACTTTACAGGATCATTCTATACTTTTATCTTGTGATGATATAGTTGTTAATGATCCTAATTTTTCTAATTTGGTTGATACAGGAATGGTTGAGGAAGATGATTCCATAGGTGTAGGGGATTGCACTAAGCCCCAGGGACCACCACAATTACCAGAAAGTGTAGGGACTTGCTTGGTGGAAGCAAAACCCAAGGATCACCTGTTTTAGTTGAGTGTCCACCAGAACTTGAGGCTAAAGAGGAGCTTGAACATGATGAGGAGGAGAACACTGATACATCTACTTCTGTAGAACCTCCAGGTATTTTTCAGCACGATTAGGTAAATACTCCTAATTTTTCTAAAAATTGCATAGAGGTACATCAAACTGATTTTATTGTTTGTGATATACTTAGGGATGCATCTCTTGTAGAATTTGATTGTGAAAAATCCCTAGAGGTACTTAGTGTAGAATTTGTTGAATATGAAGCATGTGGTGATACATATCATGAAAAGGCTGAGTGTGAAAAATTTTTAGAAGTGCCTAGACTTGATGTTGATTGTAATGAGTCTCTTGATATATCTTATACTGAATATAATTGTGAAAAATTCATTGAGGCACCTAGAATTGATTTTATTGGCTGTGACACATTGCTTGATAGATCCTTGGTAGAAAATAATTGTGAAATTTTTATTGAAGTGCCAAGGATTGATTTTATTATTTGTGATGAGTTTTTGGATGCAAATTTCGTAGGGAATAATTGTGAAAAATTTATTGAGGCAGCAAAATTTGATTTCATTGGACATGATGCAGATTTGGATTCATTTCATGCAGAGACTGATATTATTTTATTTCCTTCGTACCCTGCACGCTTGAGAAAGGTATTACATTGTTTTGCAGGGTCCAGAAGACTTCAGGAGTGGGTGCTCCATCTGAACAGACTCAAGCCTCCTGGAAGGACTTTTGAAAGGCATCAAGAAGGAGGAGAAGATCTTACTTTAATCCATAGCCCTCCATTCCTTCAATGGATCTTGAACCTGAATCGCCTGCGGCCACCTGAACAAAATTTTGTGAAATTCAAGTGTGGGGGAGTCTTAATTCTCTCAGCCACCCATGTTCCTCCACTACCACGATGGAGGCTACTTCTGGATAGGCTTCGTCCACCAGAATAAGGGGAGATTGTTCTTTCTTATATTTTCTTTTATTGCATTTCTCACTTTTATGCTTTCTAGAAGTAGAATTTTCTTTTAAATTGAGTCCTTGTCAATAAATGCATGTTAGTTCTCTTAGAAATTTGTTTCTTGCATGATTAGGAATAAATGTATCCCTTTAGGTTATCTCCATAACATTTAGAATCTCATAGAAAATAAATTAAATTTGGTTGTTAAAACTTAGGATTTGAGCTAATGGATGAAATCTTGGATGCTTGAGTACTACTTGCTTTAGATTCTTAATTGAGGACTTGAGATGAATCATTTTTGCCTAGTGAGAATTAGCCTTATTTTTTGTGACACACCTATGTTATTGTACTCTAGAACTTGCTTAGGTTCTTTCAAAATCATATTTCAATGATTGGATCACATCTATAGAGGCTAATCACTTTGTTTACCTTTTCATATCAATTTTGGCAAAAATCATGTTCATTCCATTTTTCTTTACTTATTTCCTATTCTTATCCTCACTTTTCTTTGGACTTGTTGTTCGAGATGTTTTCTTAATGTTATTTTGCTCGAGACGAACAAAGATTTAAGTGTGGGGGAGTGACTAGTGTTTTGGAAAGATTTGGTATCAAAGAGGCAATTTATGTCGAAGAAAAAAAATTTTGAGTTGAGTTTGGTATCAAGATCAAGCAAGAAGAAGTAGTAAAGGAAGACAACAATTGAAGCATCTAGATTCTTGCTCATCATTTGAAGATCCAAGTGGCAATAAAAAAAAAATCTGCAAGTTCAAGTTCAAAAGGGCACGCAAATGAAAACCTTATGTGCCAAAGTGAAGAGAAAAATTTTTCTTTGTGAAGCTATTTTTGGTCAGCAATGTTTTGGACCGCAGCTGAGCCTTGCTAGGGAAATCAAGTGCAATCTGCTACAATCTGAATCGCAGCTGAATATCATCTGAATTGCAGCTGAATAAATCAAGTTGTCAATGTGAATCCGGTGAACAAAAGCTGAAAAGAAGATGGAAAAAATTCTGCACTGCTTGTAATCTGCCGAGATTGACTTGTCGCTGCTGAAACAATACAAACTGCATTGCAAGGGCAGCTGTTCTGCAACCAAAATCATAAGCCAGCAGCTGACTTGAAGGACAAATCTCTGCAATCGAGCTTAAGAAGAGAAAAATCAGTGGGAAGCTAAACTTGTAGAATGGCTTTTAATTGGATAAAACTCTTGGGGAGCAGATTTCTGAAAATCTATGCATTGCTGAGGCTGGAATCAAAGTTACTGATCTGATCTCGAATGGAATGGAATGGATTTGCAGCAGAGACAATCTGAATTTGTGGCCGAAACAATGATCAAGCAGCTGACCATTTATAGATTGCAACTAAACTGAATTGCAGCTTTACTAATTTTAATGATGCAAGGGGCTATTGACAAGGATTAAAAGCAAAACCAATTAGAAATTACCAGGAATTGAAGGCTGAAAGGTTGAGAATGAGAGCTGAATTGCAGCTGAACAAATCTGAGTTCAAGTGCAGAATCTGTGCAGAAATTTCCATTTAAGTAGTTTTGGCACAATTTTGTATCAATTTCAAGTTGAATTGGGCTTCCTAAATCAGCAATGCCTTGCTGCAATTAAACTGAACCTGTAGAATGATTTTCAATTGAACAAAACCTCTTGGGAGCAGAATTGAAATTGCTGAATGAAATCAGCAGTGAAGAAACAAAAACAGGGCACTAAAGGATAGTGAGGAAGCAAGGTTATCAAGCAATTAAGTGGAAGATCATTTTTTAATCTTGAAAGAGGGGAACTACAAGGTGCTGAAAATCTATTGGATGCTTTCTAGGTTAGGACAGAACTGAAAAATCTAGTTGGAAGCAGATTTCAAGTGAAGAAAATTGGATGAAATCAAAATAGAAGGAAAAAGAAAAAAATTAAAGAAGTGTGCCAACTCATGAAGGATTTGTATCAAGATTGAAGTTTTTCTCATCCAAATCCAAGCCTTGCTCAAATACATTCTGAACCTTACTAGAGAGAAAGAAAGAAAGAAAAAAAATCTGAGAAAAGAGTGAATGAAGCAAGGTTGGCACGAAATTAGGAAACTTGGCACATTAGACCAAGGAAGGGTTTTTCATTCAATTCAAAGGAAATTATTCAAATGTGACTTCACCACACTTTGTATTTCACTAGAGGACTGAAAGGAGGGGCAAAGCACATTGGAAACATTTTTGAGCAACCAAGTCTCCCATTTAATCAATTTTTCCATTTTCTTGGTTTTTATTCCACTCCTTACCATTCTCTATGTTTTTCACTTGTTTTTGTAGATGTGAATCCTAATCATGATTAATGGTGGAGAGTAGATAATAAGCAAGCCTATGGTAGTACAAGAAGCATGTGTGTTTGAGTGAGCTCCACTTCCATCATCAACTTAGAATTTAAGGAGAGAGCCACCAAAATTTTCCTTGAAAGGCTAGTGATTTAAATTCATCTCAATGACTCATGATTGATGAAAAGGCTAAGTTGTTGATTTAAGGACAAGATACTAATCCATAGAGCTTAGATTTATGAGAATTGACAACCTTAGGTAATTTCTTTTCATTTGCTTCTAATTATGCTTAAGAAAGCCTAAGGGATGCATATTTAGCTGTTTCGCTAGACGCTCAAGGTTAAGTGTGGGGGAGTTGATAAGCACCATTTTATTGATTATTTTAATTGCTAAAATCCATGTTTGACCCATGTTTTACTTGCTTAACTATGATTTTACCCTAGGTTTTAGGATTTCCTCTTATTTTGGACTTAATTGCAAATTTACATATTTTTGGATTATTTGGCCACTAATTTTCTGATATATTTTTGTAGGCATGAAAGGATCCTGGACCTAGGGCATATTGGGTCAAACTTGAGTCGGAAGTGAACCGGATCGAATTATCAAGCTTACGATCAATCCGGGCCCTCCGATTTAAGAACGGCTAGATCTGAGCCATCCGGGATAATCTGAAGCAATTCGAGCTAGGGTTAGGGTTGATCAAGCACTATGATTAAGATCTGAAGGTTTCATTCCAATCAGAGCTAAATCAACCGTTGGATCAAGCTCGGAGGGCTCTAGATCGTCCATTCAAAGACTAAGTTGATCTGGACCATCCGTTGCAAATCTGGAGGATCCGAGCTACCAAGAGGTAGATCCTGACCCCAGATCATCATCATCAAAGTTTGGCTCAAATCAGAGCAAGATCAGCCGTTGGATCCCCTCCGATCAGTCTGGGCCGTCCGTTGATAACTATTTAATCAAAACGCAGCAGCCTTCTTCCCTGTCGCGTCTTCCTCGCCGCAACTCGATTTCATCAGTAGCTTAGCGTAGTTCTTCATCGTTCCAGCAATTTCTTCATCAAGGAGGCGCGATCACTCAATCCTTCATCAAAGCAAGGGCTAGGTCAGTGAAGAGAGTCTCTGTGAGGTTTCAGATTGGATTTTTGCTCAATACCAAAGTTGCGTGAGGTTTCAGCAGTTTGGGTATCCGATTTCAGCGAGCTCAGCTTTGCACCATCGCCACTGCATCCGAGCTATCCAGAGGGGTTCCCTGGAAGGTCTCGGTCATTCCCTAATCACAATCGCAAGCCACCACGGCGAGTTTGAAGGATTCGGAAGTAAATTTCGGCTTGGGCAGGGTCTGAACTGATTTAGTAGAAGATACACTTCTTCCACTGATTTGCGGAGCTTGCGGGTCCGAGGTTCTCCCTTGATTGACGACCAAGGAGCTCTTGAGTTGGAGAATGATTGAGGAGTAGTTTAGATAATTAATTTTCAGTGTTTTAGTTGTAGTTAAATTCTGCACAAATTCTGTTTTTCTTTGTCAGTTACTGCTATTTACATTTTTAAGTTGTTTAGCTGTAATTTAGTTTCAATTCTTCAAGTCAAATAGTTTAGGAAGTTTGTTAGTGATAAATTGAATGTTATTTCAGCTTATTTCTTTGACAATTTCTTGCGTGCCAATTCCATTAGCTTCGTATCAGATTTTTTTTTCTCTGCAACTTTCTATTCAGTTTCAAAGTTTTCAGTTTATTTCAAAATGGATGTGTGTTTAGTTCATTCTCTGAAATAAAAGATAGCATTTAGTATGTTGGTGCATGAGATCTGAATTTGCTTCCATTCGGTTGTATTTCTGCACTTTAACTCAGCTCGTTTGCATCAATCCTGATTTATGCAGCTGAAATTCTATATCTGCCAGTTCATCTTCTGATGAACATTGTTAGCTACAATTTCTGAGTTGTGTTAGTAAAGTATTGCATTTAGGTTCCAGCATTTGATGTCAGCTGCTTGCGTGATCTGCGTCTAGTTGATTTGAATTTCTGCATGCTGAATTCCTGCATGAATTCCCTGCAATTCAAGTCCATTTGATTTCTGCAATAGGGCAGATTTGGTTGAGCATCATTTTGACTCAGAATTCTTCATTCATATTTGCAAGGTCATGCATTGATAGGTTGCTTGTCAAATTACACCCGGTCAGTGGCATTTCTGGGCTGATAAAATCAGTTTTTGGGCACAAAAATTCAGTTTGGCACATAGGTATCAACTTACGTGCCATGCTATTTTTAGGCACTGATTTGCATCAGATTTTCACCAGTTCTTTTCGGAGTAGGGTAGTGTTTGAATTCTATTGATATAACCTTTAGCTATTCTGAACTTTCCCTGTTTTAGTTAGCTTTGAAAACTTCTAAGTGAGTTGAGTTCAGTGCTTGTTCAAATTCTGAATTTCGCATGCTTTTCATGGTATCAAGCTTGTCGTTTCCAAAAATCTGCCATCACTGTGTTTAATCAATTGTTCAGAAATAAAATTGCATTTAATATCAATAGTGTGCCCTTTTTAATATCAATTTAGTTCCTTTTGTTGAATCAATTTCCCTTTGATTGAGTTACTCCTTGTTATTGATCTCTTACTTCCTTTGTGTAGTTTTCCTTTCTTTTTCTTGTGTTTCATTTCCAATTTATGTTTGCAACCCAAAACCCAATTACTTATTTGAAACCCAAAAACACAAACGACCTAAACCAAACTCGAATCAAATACTACAACTAGCCCCGAGAAAAATACGACCTGTGGCCCCTTTACTACGTTTTCATATTTTTGATTGCAAAAAGGGTTTCCAGCATTTCATTCATATTTAAATTCTGATTCGACCCACATTTCGTGACAATTTAATCTAGTATTTCGGGTCCATCAGCTGTCCTTCGCTCGGTGCCTAGCAGTCCTTCGCTAGGTCTTCGTATCCTAGCAGCCCTTCGCTAGGTGCCCAGCTGTCCTTCGCCAGGACTTAGGGTTTCAGTGCCTAGCATTCCTTCGCTAGGTGCCTAGCATTCCTTCGCTAGGTGCCTATCATTCCTTTGCTAGGACTTCAATCTGCACACTCAAGCAGCATGTTAGATAACAAATAAGACTTAACTTTTGAACCCTTTGCCATTTATCAAAACACAGGTTCGACTTGGGTGCTATCTGCACCAATAATCTCCCCTTTTTTGATTTATGGCAACCCGATTCAAAGAGTTAAGTTAATCAGAGTAGATGATAAACTAGTTTAGTTCCCTCCCCCTGGAAGGAATTTCCCCCTAGGTTTTTCAAAGTTTCATGGAGTTTAAAAAATTTCTAAGTCAAAATAATGGAATTAATTTTTCAAAACTTAGAAGATTTTTCAAAAGGAAAATTTAAAAAAAAAATTTATACTTAGAAAAAGTTTCTAAAACATCTTTTGAGTTTTTGAAAGTACTTTTAAAAGGTTTTTGATCTCTTTAGTACTTCGAAACTTTTCTAGGGAAGTTTAAGCACTTAGTGATATTTTGAACATAGCTTAAGTCTAGAGAATGCTTTCTTTTGAAAACAATTTAGACTAAGTACTTTTGAAAATAGCTTTCTTTTGAAAACAATTTAGACTATGTACTTTTGAAAACAGTTTTGTTTTGAAAACAATTTAGACTAAGTACTTTTGAAAACAGTTTTGGAAGAACTAGGTTAAGTACTTTGAAAGAGTAAAATAGAGTAAGTACTTTCGAAAGCAATACTTTTGAAAGCAGTACTTTTGAAAGCAGTTTTGAATAGACTAAGTACTTTTGAAAGAGATTTGAAAAGAATTAGACTAAGTACTTTTGAAGGATGAAAATAGAGTAAGTTGAAATAGACTAAGTACTTTTTTTTGAAGAAAGGATAAAATTTTGAAATTTTTTTTAAAGCTTCTCTCCTTTCCTATCTCTCCCCCTTTGCCATATATCAAAAAAACCAACCAATATAGCAAAATAACAAATATCTTGCATAATGATATAACCGAATAATGTGTTGTACTGAACCAATACAAGATAAACTGAATCAAACCAATTTAAATTTTCTCTGTAGGGACCTGTCTAACCCAATTAGCTATTTACTAACTATTATAAACAGTAGTTTTCGCTAGGGTTAGTCGAGTTAAGTGTTCTGTTCATGTTAGATTGTCTAAGCTTGACACTTAACTTGATTACTGTTAAGTTGTATTTAGTGCCCCAATTACTACAGATGCACTGACTTAAAGCATCTTGAATTAAGACAAAGACCGAAGCATTTCAACCCATTCTAGGTTATCAATCAATAGTATCCTAAGGTGTTTGTGAGATGCTGACTTCTAAATCTATAGGTGCATGCAGTTCTAGGGTTAGGGCCTGGGCTAAGTCCATTTGCGAAAGAAAGCCTAGTTTTGAAGGAGGTAGTTTTTCAAGAAAAACTAAGTAAAAAAACAAAAAAAATGTTTTTTAAAAAACTGATTTTGAAATTCAGTAAAGTAGTTTTAAAACTATTTTTAAAAGCTGATTTTTTAAATCAAAAGAAACTAAAAATAGAGTAAACCTATTCTACTAAGCATAATCCTAACTGCCTTCTTAATGAGCTGAACTCAGACTCAGGTAGGGGTTTTGTGAATATGTCAGCTAAGTTAGATTTAGAGTCTATATGCTTAAGGACTATTTCACCCCTGGCTACATGATCTCTTACAAAGTGGTGTTTAACTTCTATGTGTTTAGTTCTGGAATGTTGGATTGGGTTTTTAGTTAGGTTGATTAAGCTAATATTGTCAATGTAGACCTGAGTTTGAGTGTAGTTAAGCTGAAAGTCTTTGAGAGTGTGCATCATCCATAAGAGTTGTGCTACACACTCTCCTAAAGCTACATACTCAGCTTCAGTTGTGAATAGAGCTACACAGTGTTGTTTTCTGCTGCACCAACTTACTAGACTATTTCCTAACAATTGGCAGCTTCCACTTGTGCTCTTTCTATCTAATTTACAACCCGCGTAGTCAGAGTCTGAGTATCCCGACAATTTGAAGGTTGAGGTCCTAGGATACCAAATCCCTACATTTAGGGTGCCCTTGATATATCTCAATATTCTTTTTATGGCTGCTAAGTGTGTTTCCTTAGCACAGGTTTGGTATCTAGTACACATTCCTACAGCAAAAAGGATATCAGGTCTGCTTGCTGTAAGGTACAGTAGACTTCCAATCATACTTCTATAGAGTTTAAGGTCGACTGGTTTGCCATCAGGGTCACTGTCTATTTTTATATTGGTGGCCATGGGGGTACTTATGCTTTTAGAGTTGTCCATTTTAAATTTCTTGATTAGCTCTTTATCATATTTGGATTGATGGACATAGTTTCCATCTCTAGTTTGTTTAATTTGTAACCCTAGGAAAAAGTTGAGCTCACCAACTAGACACATTTCAAACTCGTTTTTCATTATTTTCACAAATTCTTTTAAAAAATTAGAGTTGGTGGACCCAAAGATTATGTCATCGACATAGATTTGGGCAATAAGGATTTCTTTTCCTAAGGTTTTAATAAATAAGGTTGAGTCAATTTTACCTTGTTTAAATTCTTTAGAAGTTAGGTAGGTTGATAGACGTTCATACCAGGCCCTAGGAGCTTGTTTTAGTCCATAGAGTTCTTTAGTAAGTTTGTAAACATAGTCAGGTCTTTCTAAGTCCTCAAAACCAGGGGGTTGTCCTACATAGACTTCTTCCTTAATGAATCCATTTAGAAAGGCCGACTTTACATCCATTTGGTATAGTTTGAATCCTTTATGGGATGCAAAGGCTAATAACATCCTAATGGACTCAAGTCTAGCTACTGGGGCATAGGTTTCGTCATAATTTAACCCTTCTACTTGACTGAATCCTTTTGCTACTAAGCGGGCTTTATTTCTGACTATTTCTCCTTGATCATTTAACTTATTCCTAAAAACCCACTTAGTGTCAATGACGGATATGCCCTCAGGTTTAGGTACTAATTCCCAGACTTAGTTTCTTTCGAATTGGGCTAACTCTTCTTGCATAGCTATGATCCAATCAGGATCAGGTAGGGCTTCCTCTATAGTCTTAGGTTCAATTTTTGAAATCATGGCTATCTGACTAAGATTTCTATAGGAAGACCTAGTTCTGACTCCTAAAGTTGGATCACCCACAATTTGATCAGTTGGGTGACTAAGTCTGGGTTTCTTGGTTTTTCTTGAACTTGGTTCAGCCTCAGGTCCGGCTGGTTGATTTGGTTCAATGTTTGGTTCAATGTTTGGTTCAACATTTGGTTCAATTGACTCAGAAGTTGGTTCAATATTTAGTTCATTCAAGGGTTCAATTAAGGGTTCAACAGTTGGTTCATTATCTTCTTGATCAACATTTGATGAAGTTAGGTCTGGATTATCAGATTTTGTGTTGATTTCTTCATCAAATATTAAGTTTGTTGTTTCTTGAATTTTCTTAGTTTGTTTGTTGTAAACCCTATAGGCTCTACTTGTGGTTGAATATCCTAGGAAGATGCCTGGGATTGACTTAGACTGGAATTTCCCTAGATAGTCCTTGGTGTTTAGGATATGGACTTTGTTGGGACCGGGTGCATGTCGACAAGGATACGGGTTCGTAAAACTTTAAATTTTTACGTGCAGCGGAAGAATTAGCATAATAATTTCTCAAATTATTTTAACCACGTATCTAG